>JAPPVO010006735.1:0-27611 GCA_030407325.1 Camellia japonica | reverse complement strand
CTCCCCTCCTCTCCTCTTTTCTTCAACTCCAAACCCCTAAACAAAGTGTTTTGAAGGGTTTTCCTCTCTCCTTGCCGAAGGAATTGAATCTTTGGCCTGCACATCTCTCAACACCGAGCAAACCATCAGTAATGCCCAAGTCTTGAGGGCGGTCAAAAATGGGGTGTCTACAAGAAGGGACAACATATTGCAAATATCCAATCCATAATGTCATAGTACTTAAAGCTTAAAGCACTGTCTGGTGGACCATCTATTTGGTACGCATATATACATATATATATATATCTTAGAAAATTCAATTTTTAACAAAAAAAATGTGAAAAAGTACCTGATAACAAATGATTTTTTTTTTTTGGAGGGGGGGGGAATCATAAAACAACCACCAAATGGTTGAAGGAACGGCGATGGGAGAGAAAACGGTATGTCAATAGGATGTATGCTTAGAGAATTAGAGCAAAAAATGTGAAAAATTAACTAAAACTGGTTGTTCAAGGAAAAAATTATGAAACAATCACCAAACAGCCCAATGAATGGCACAAGCACCTTGCCTAAGCCTTTGTAAACTTGGGAGAGCTAATGTATGTTGATAGGATGTATGATTACAGAGCTAGCACAGAAAATGTGTAAATGTTACGAAAAACGAGCCATTGGGGATAGAATTATAAACCAGTCACCAAACAGCCCAAGAAACTGGATGGACACCTCACCTAACTATAATCAAACTTGGGAGAGTTGATGATGTGTCTATAGGATGTACGGATAGAGAATTAGTGCAGAAAAAATGAAAATATAGCCGAAAATGAGCCGTTTGGAGGCAAAAATTTAAAGCAGCCATCAAACAGTCAAAAAATAACCTGGACACCTCACCTAACTATAATCAAACTTACGAGAGCCGATGACACACCTATAGGATGTGTGGATAGAGAATTAGCACAAAAATGTGAAAATGTAATCGAAAATGAGCCGTTTGGGGGCAAAATTTTTAAAGCAGCCAGCAAACAGCCCAAGAAACAACCTGGACACCTCACCTAACTATAATCAAACTTGTGAGAGCCGACAACACATCTATAGGATGTGTGGATAGAGAATTAGCACAAAAAATGTGAAAATGTAACCGAAAACAAGCCATATGGGGGAAAATTTTTAAAGCAACCACGAAACAGCCCAAGAAACAACTTGGACACCTCACCTAACTATAATCAAACTTGTAAGAGCCAACAACACGTCTATAGGATGTGTGGATAGAGAATTAGCAAAAAAATGTGAAAATGTAAGAAAATGAGCTGTTTGGGGGAAAAATTTTAAAGCAACCACTAAACAACACAAGAAACAACATGGACACCTCACCTAACTATAATCAAACTTGGAAGAGCTGACGGTACGTCTATAGGATGTATGGATAGAGAATTAGCACATAAAATGTGAAAATATAATTGAAAATGAGCCGTTTGGGGGAAATTTTTTTAACCAGCCAGCAAATAGTGCAAGAAACAGTACATACATTTCACCTAACTATAATCAAACTTGTGAGAGCCGATGGCGCATCTATAAGATGTACCATTAGAGAATTAGAGCAAAAAATGTGAACAATTAACCAAAAATGGGCCGTTTAGGGATGAAATTATAAAACAGCCACCAGAGTCATTTGTTACTTTGGTGGTATGGTTGCAAAGTTAAGCATCTGGGAAAGCTAATCTGTGAAGCAATTCCACTTATAGTCCTTTGGACTCTCTGGATTGCAAGAAATGAAAAAAAAAAAAAAAATCAATAACAAAGAACATATTGTGGAAAGTATAAAGATCAAAGTGGCAACATGGGTGAAGTTCTCAATCAATGATTTTTTGTTTTTTTGGATGGAGTTAAGAGTATCAAGGTGAAAGGTTGCATTAAATGAAGTTGTCCAACCCCTTGTAATTACTCCACCACTGTGTGTTCTGTTTCATTTAGCTACTATGCTTGCCGCCCTCTCTTCATTACTGTCCTGCATGTTTGTACTTGCGGCCTGGTGTTAGCACCTTCTACTTGAAGGCTACATGCTTGGCATTGGCAAACACCTTGCGCCAATGTCCAACCGAGGCCATGGCGTGATGGTGGCATGCCAAGACAACAAGGTGAAAAGTTGGCAAAAGTGCTGAGGCAGCAGCACTCAACCCTTGGCCAAAGTATGGGCAACAGTTGCACAAATGCAAGGCATTAACATGACCCGAATGTGGGCTGCAGCATACTTGGGGGTTCAAAGCAATCAATATGCAAAACTTGGTCTGGGGGCCAAAACAACCAAATTCGTGGCTGACTTGATAAGGAAACAACATGGCAGTTAACAGCAGTTATACATGTCTGTTGGCAGCAGTTACCTATGTTGGGCAAAGACAAGGCAAGCCTGGAAATCAGGAACCAAGGCTGGACACAGTAACAGTTATGAGCAGTTAGTCCCAAAATTGTTCCTAAGTCCCTAAGCAGTTGGGGTGTCAACTGCCATGCCACTTGGCATGCTTTCCTTGTAATGCTGGTTGTAATTTGTAACTGATTGTAAGCCTATTTAAGGCATAGCCATGGAACTCGAAAATAACTAAGTGTTTTATAAGAGTTACCATTGGCACTCCTTTGTATTGTTGGTGCAATTAATAAAGGTTGGGAATTTTCCTGTAATCTCTTGCTGCCTACTCTCTTACTTGTTTTAACACTTTGTGTGGGTGTGTATTCATAATTGGCTGAGACTAAGTGCTGTAACTTAGTGCCATTGCAGGCTAAAAATTTGAAACGAAAATTGACCCTGTAACACCTGGTATGATGCATTTTTGTGCTCTATTTCAGAGCCTGTTGTTTTTCTTCTTATTTATACTTAGTTGTACTAGTATAAGATGCTTTTCTCTTTTGTTTTATTGGCATCTCACTAACCCTTGATGGTGTATTTGCACATGATTGGGCGTACGTTTCGGTGCCAACCTAGTTGGGATTAATTTGTGCTGCTATGATGCAAATTGTACCCATCCCTTTATGTATTATCAGTATGTATTTTGGTTATCATCAATAAAATTATCTTCATTTTGCTATCGAAAAAAAAAATTTAAAAATAAAAGAAAGGAACAACACAGACACCTTACCTAAGTCTAAAAATAGTTGGTAAAGCTGATGGCTAGTTAATACAATGTCCGACTACATAATTACTATTATACTTGTAAATTTGAAGAGTTATATAACTTTTGTTATAAGTGTATTCAATATACACTAATTGTTATTTTATTTTATTTTTTAAAAATGGACAGTGAAATTGCTGGCTGTTGGATTTATTAGTTATTTTATTTGGATGTTATGAAGTTTGTGTTGACTACTTTGTCTTTATTTTTTGGTCATTGATGGATTTTGTATTTACTTTTGCAGAATATGGATATGATTAAATGTTTTGGATGGATTTATAAATTGAATGGACCTATATTTTGTTTAGATGGATGAGTATTGATTTTAGAAATGCTTGAGTTTAATTGCTTGTTACAATATGAATTTATAATTTGTTTGGATGAATGAGTATTGCAATTACAGGTCATAGTTTGAGAATAGCAAAAATTTCAGTTTTATTTTTTAATAGTAATTTAGAAAAATAAATGACTTTTTGACAACAAAAATAGTTGGTCCTGAAATCACTACACAAAAAACTTCACTTTTTCGTGACAAAATAATTTTATTGCAATGCAGTACTTTTGGTGATGAATTTATTTAGTCACCAAAAGAAGTATTTTTTAGCAATAAAACTAATTTGTTGCAATTGATAGCTTTTGGATACAAATTTAGTTGGTTGCCAAAAGTACTTGTTTGTAACAAAATTGTTTGTCGCGAAAAGGCTCTTTAGGCAACGAATATTTTGTTAGCATTTCTTTTTTTCTTTTTTCTTTTTTTTTTTCCTACAAATCAAATAAGCTAATGAAATGATATCATCTTTGTCAACCAAACTATTTTGTTTGCAAAACTAATTTTCGGAGACAACAATATTTTTGTCAAACTTTTAGCAAGGAAGGATTGGCGGCAAACGTCGCGACGAAATTTGTTTGTCACCAAAAGGTGTTGGCAACCAACTACCGGCTGTTAGCAACAATTTGTTTTGTTGCCAAAATTGTAATTTCTTGTAATGGGCGGTAGAAACGACAACGATGGTACTGGTAGATTTAGGTTGTTTTTTTATTTAAATCTAGTTCAAATCAGATCTTTTTTTTTTTTTCAAACCACATCTATGAGAAGATTAGTGGTTTTTCCCAAACCGCAACTAAATTTTTAGGCAACTTTTGTATTTTGTTGTTTGTAGTTTGTGTTAGGTTTGTTGTTTGGTCATTTGGGACCTTATTGGTGTTCTTTTTCATGTATGTTGTTTATTTTATTTTAATAAAACTACATTTAACTTTTCTCAAAAAAAATTCCATCAATATATCTGATCTCATTAACAACAAAATTAAATCAACTTTAAAAAGAAATTATTACAAAAATTTTGAAGGATAAAATCTAACCTTATTGCTTTATATTTTAAAGTTTACAAAGAAGAAAAAAAAAATACTAATAAAAAATCTAGTGTTATAATATCAAAAACAAAAAATTTGAACCAACTACACCACACTATTACGGAAGCATTATTGTTCTCGTATTTCTACTTGTCAAATAGAACCAAGAACTCTAGCATGAGATTGAATTAATTCTTCTATATTTTTTTTTCATTTTTTTAATTTTATATATACATAAATGCTTTCTAGAAAGTTTGATTAAATAAATCCATAATCCAACAAGCAACAATCAATTCAAATTCTGGAGATTTTAATTTTCAAGTTAAGTTAATAAACAATTGAACTGAAACCTAGAATGATACAAAAATCTGAAAGCATTTAAAGAGAACCTAGGAAAGTTCAATCTCAAAATGGTGACTGAGTAAAGAAGAAATTTAAATTATTTAATAAAGTAAAATCAATTATTTTGGCCCCTTCACTAATAAAACAATTTCGATTTTGGGTTTAGTATTAAACACTGGACTTTAGTTGAATTTTGACAAGTTAATATCAAAATAATTAGGATTCTCCTCTAACAAAAACAATCATGTTGTATTAGGATTTAGTATACTTGGGTGGGTTTTAGTATGTAAAAATCAAAACAATTTCTCAAAAAAAAATTTGGGGCCTTCCATTCAATTGAGATCTAACCAAAAAAAATTTGTTAAGCCTTAGAATAAGCATTATTCTAAAATGGAAGCTTATTTTTTGGCCCAAATATGGGGGCTCTAAGCGGCTGCAGGGCCAGCTTTGTCATCCATTGGAGGTAGTGGCCAAAAGTGATTTCTAGTGAGAGGTCATGGTCGAAAGTCAATGTTGGTGGGAGATGGTGGCTAAAGGTGATTGTTGATACCTAGAGGTGATTATCGATTGCAGGGCCCAGTGGAAGGTGGTTGCCAGAGGTCTCCGACGACATTGGTCAGTGACATTGACCAAAAAAGGTTTTGCTTGCGAAGGTGGCCAAAGGTGGAGGTGGCCAGATGTGATGACCAATGGTGATGATAAGTGGGGGAGTGGTGGTTGGAGAGGGTGGGAGAGAAAGGAAAAAAATGAAAATTTATTGCCTCAATAAATCATAACCAACCAACCAATATATCAAATTCATTACTAGAAATTTACAGCAGGGGAAAAAAAAAATTAGGCAATCTAATTCAAACAAAGAAGCTATACTTGAACTCACTGAAATGGAACAGTTAGAAAGAGGCATGCAAATACTCATTTGCTCCCTGTTAACCAATCACTGAATCTTTCCAGTCTACAATACGCAGTAAACCAGCTAATTATGTTTCATAGCAGATGTTGCACAATCGATAACAATCGCAGAGGTTTTACACTTTCACAAATAGCTCAAAGTGTTCCTACTTATCGACATCATTCACCGAGACAAACTGCCTTCTTTTCTTTTTCTTTTGGCAGATGGAATTAACAAGGTCCAAGCATAGAACTATAACATTAAGAACCACGAAATAGGGAAAACAACAATAGCAGAATTTTGAATTTCCTTTTTGAGACTAGGGGAAAAAAAATACCCGAGTTAAATGGGCAGCAACTTCCCATTTATATGTGATATGCCTCAAGACAGTCAACTGCAAGAAATATTCAAAGTCCATCAAAAATTATCCAAGCGAAATGAAATATAAGTCACAAGATAAGCAAATGCCCACCCTGCATCTTCAGTCTTCAGCTCCAACTGGTCTAACAGAGCCATCTGCCTTCTGGGTTTCTGATATTGTAAAATGAAGCAATTAATATATTATAAAATGGAAAAAGAAGAGAAAAAAATTCGGAAATAAAGAAAATCTAGAGAAACACACGGGCAATGAAAAAAATGAAAAGAAAAAAGATACAATGATACGAAATATCCAAGGGAGTCACCAGGACAGAAAACATGAGTGACCAAAAAAGAAAAACCATAGTTAAACATGACAGCTATTTTTATCACCATTCCAAACAAATTCTAGAATTATTTGTCAAGTTTTATTAATAGGTTAGTCTTCAAATGTTTATAAGATGATCTAAAATTCATGTCAGTTTCTGTCATTCCCAAGTCATTCACAACTCAGAAATTTTAATCTATCCAAAGTTAAAAACATTCTGAAGTAAAAAGCACGTTATTCTCTTTGTAATCAAACTTTAAAAAAAAAAAAAAAAAAGGGAAAACCTAGAGCATGAGGCTCCGGCTAAAGGAGGTTCTGCAAGGGCAAGGGCAAGATGAACACAGCCTGGCCCTCCATGACTTGACCCGACAAACTCATTCTTGAAATTCCTCCAAGATAGTCATGGCTGTTTTAAGAAAATAAAAAATTATGCTTTTATAGATTATCTAGTACCTTGCACCACATTACATCCTAACCTCAAGTTTGTTTCAAATAATATTAGCTCTTATGAGATACATAAAATGAAATGCAATAGTAAGCTTCTAATAGCAATCAAATCAGTACTTAACATAATCAAAATTTATACAAATATAAAGAAACTAGAATCTGACACACTTAACGCAAAATCCATAAACCAGTGAGGAAAGGACGATACAAATGCATAAGCACATGGCCGCATATAACAATAAATTAGTTCATAATATTGACATTTCTTTTCACACAGTTAAATCATGCAGAAGCCCTCTTCTTTCACTAAGCTAATTCTACTATACTTGTACTAGATATTTAGAATGGAAGAACGTTCTTAACCTCAGAGCTCAACAATTGAATTTTCAGCTTAACATGACAAGAAACACTAGCAACTAGAACTGATGTGCAAAAATGCCAGTCTATTTAAGGATTCTTGCACAACCTAAGAGAGCATAATCCAAAACCCTACGCAAGTATCTCAATAGGTAAAGCCCTATAGCACCAGTCAACATAAGCTATTATGTCGTCAATGGATGTGATCTACACAGTCAGAGGACTTTATGTAATCAAACTCATAAACAAGTAATCGCAAAGGTGGTTTGAGTAAAACTTCACTATGTTTAACTTTTGAAAGAAAAAAAATTTAAAAAATAAAAGATAAAAATATTCACATGGTCACCTAATGCGAAGTCCGAAATTAAGTTCCAGGTAAGCAAAAGTAACTAATGCTGTATAACTTATTTTTAAATAAATAGAATTTATTGAAATGAAAATGACCAAAATTCAAGAGTAAACTTCAAGTATAGGGGTATGAGATACTGTGTATCCAACATTTATAGTTGGACATATATCCAATAAGCATGTCTACTAATTCAAGTTTACCATATAATTATAATGAAACTTCCATATAATTCATGGAATGCTCTGTCACCTTGTAAACACTATTTCACCCTAAAATAAAAAGAATATTAAGAAACATGAACACTTTATCATGTCCCCGTGTCCTTAGACAACGGAATTAGATGAATTCAGCATTTAGACACACACCCATGCCCAATAGCTTTACCTGAGTCCATGTAACCTAGCCTCTACTATTATAATATATTTTACTGTGAATTAATGAAAATTGTCTCCTCTTTCTTCGAAAACTTTACTGGTAAAGGTACCATTTAAACAATAATGATTGAATTCCTTAAACTCCACGACACTCAGCACACGCCAACAATTTTCGTCAAAGGCCCTTTCTCCTCACACACGAGCCGCGAGCTCCAATCTCATTGAACATTTTCAAAGCCTCGAACACTTCTTTCCACTAAAAAGACCAATTCAACAAAATCATCTCTTGTTGTTAATTGCACCAAAATAGAGCGAGCCAATCAAAGCTCACTACAACAAAAGTAATCTATGGTGACGAAAAGTAGTGAAGAAAATAAATTTCGTCACTAAATAAGAATAATCTGTGACGAATTATTAAATTTTGTCACGTATAATAAAAAATAAAAATAATAGGTGACGAAATTTGTTTTCGTCAACAAATATTTCTTTTTAGGTGAGGAAAAATTAAGTTTTGTCACCGAAGGTTTTCCCGCTAATTTTTTTTTGGTTGGCGCCAAAATTTGAGACTTTTGGTGAGAAATTTTTTTTGTCACCAATTATAAAATTATTAGCGAGGAATATATTTTTGTCACCAATAATTTTGTATATATATTTTTTGAGAAACTTGATTTTAAATATTTTAAGACCATTTGGTGAGAAATATATTTTTGTCACTAATAATTTTTAATATTTTGAGACTTTTTAGTGAAGAAATTATTTTGTCACCAATTTTGGAGGAAAAATTTTGACATATTGGGCGGTAATGGAAAAAATAGACAACTAACTTTTTTCCCCTTTTTATTTTTGTTTATCAATTTCTCTCTCTCTCTCTCTCAAAACAAAACACAAGTTAATTAACTCTCTAAACCTATGGTGACAAAAAGTAATAAAGAAAATATTTTGTCACTAAATAAGAATAATCCGTGACGAATTATAAAATTTTATCACATATAATAAAAAGTAAAAATAATAGGTGACGAAATTTATTTTCGTCAATAAATACTTATTTTTAAGTGAGGAACAATTAAATTTCGTCACCAAAGATTTTTCTCTAATTTTTTTTGGTGGCGCCAAAATTTTGAGACTTTTAGTGAGAAAAAAATTTGTCACCAATTATAAAATTATTAATGAGGAATATATTTTTGTCACCAATAATTTTAAATATTTTTTAAAAAAATTAATTTTAAATATTTTAAAACTATTTAATGAGAAATATATTTTTATCGTCAATTTACCCAAAAAAGAAATATGTATTAAAAAAAAACATATACATCAATTGAGAGAGGAGGGCAACCAAGTTTTTAATTTTTTTAATTGTTAAACCAAAGACAAAAGTAATTTTTAAAGTGGAAGAAACTATTCGGCTACAATGGGTTAGTGTGAGAAGCTCTGCCATTTCTCTAGAAATTCCTAAATTTCTAGGGTTTCAATATCTCGTTGATGACGATGGTATAGTCACAGTTTACAGAAGGGGTTTCTTCTAGCACTATGGAAGGGGCTTTTCTTGTATGATGTTGATGGAGGCTAATGGTTCGATGAGTCAAAGGAGGAGGGCGCAGAGACTGAGATGTTCAATGCAGGACTTCGATTGAGGTCGATTCGGCCGCCAATCGCGTGTTGCGAGGCTGTTCTCTCTGAATTCTAGGATCGACATCGATGAAGCCAAGCCTTACGCCGAGTTCTGGATGGGCACTCATGAGTCCGAACCCTCCTTCGTCCTCCAAAGCTTCAATGATAGTGTCGATTGGTTCAGACTGTGTGGGTTTGAGTTTGAACTCGTGGATTGTCAAAGTCCCTGGTGTTCTTTGCGATAAGGTTATTCAGAAATGGGGCGTTACTCTTCCTTTTATGTTCAAGGTAAAAATACTCTGATGTTTTTGCTTTGATTATGAATTTCATGGTCTGTGTATTAAAGTGATTGAATAGATTTTTGATTAATTGGAATGTGTTAGGTACTTTCAGTTTCAAAGGCATTGTCGATACAGGCCCATCCTGATAAGGAATTTGCTGGGTTTCTGCATAAGACTCTGCCTGATGTCTTCAAGGATGATAATTATAAGCCTGAAATGGCTTTGGCACTAACAGAATTCGAGGCCCTTTGTGGGTTTATTAGTCTCAAGGTAACGTGCTTAACCATTATTTGTAACTTGTTTGATTGTGAATGACTATTGATTATTTAATTGAGGTTAAGTTGGAGTTTTGATCTGAATAAATTTTGATTTTTGGTTTAGAGAATTCAAACTAGTTATTCCAAAATGTTTTGTGATTCGATTTGTGAGAAATCTGAACAGCTTTTAGAAGTCTTGGATGTAAGTCTTTAGGAGTCCCTGATGGATGAATGTAATCTCTTGGTGATAGCTATACTATACTATACTACACATATTTGTTAAATTTGTTTCACTTGGCATCTTCTTGAAATGAATGGGATTTCACCTTTCTTCTCATTGGATACTTGATTCTAAGGTGTGTGCGGTTCACCCAGTCTGTGACTATGGGAGGGCTATCACTTGATGGGTTTTTGTCGGAGGTTTCCTATTTCTTTTCATTTTTTAGCCATTCATTTCTGCAATTAGCAATACCATAAGTTTTACTTGCATTGTATAACTGTTGTGATTTTATCGATTAGTTCACACATGAAGTTCTACAGTTAAAAATCCAATATGCAAAAAAATTTACAAATGTAATGTTATTTGCTGATCTGGAGTTATCTTTCTTTTTCTTTTTGGTTGAATTTTGATGGGCTACACACAATGGGGGATTGCCCTCTCCTTGACCATGACCCTCCCCACCCTAACTATCATGTTTAAAAAATAAAAAAAAAATTTTGTCCCCTTATCACAGGTTTATTAATGATGTGATTATGTTGTTATTAAGGCTATAGAATGTGCTGAACTACTGGAGCTTGGTTCAAGAATGACTAGATTTGCACCTTTTCAAACTCATCCACATGATTAGGATTGTATTGTCAAATTTTATTTATATTTGAGGAGTTTTCTCTTTTTTCTAAACAATTTGTGTAAGTTACAAAATGTTGATTTTCATAGGTTAGAGCTAAATCACATAATATTGGATATCTAAAAGGAAAAGTGCTTTCTTGGGTTGGAATTCCTACCTTGGTTGTCCTACTATTTGGAGTTTTCGAGAAAGTTCTTTTAAACGGTTTAAATCAGGTTTTCCTCATCTCAAAATATTTCACATATCTCTATTGTAGTTTGTTATTGCACTCTTCATTCAGTAACTTCTAATGTTTCCATTTGGCATAGGATTTTTATTTATTTATTTATTTCCAATTATTTCTTAATAGTAGACACACCAACTGGGTGAATTTGTGTTTGTTTTGATCCTAGATTGCCGGCCTTGTTTTAGATTGTTGTTCTAGCCAAAAAAATGTGAAAGAAAGAATCAGTCTGTTGCTACTTCACACAAAAATTTGCAGATTGGCTACTTCACACAAAAATTTGCTAAGAAACTCACTTTTTAATTAATGGTATATGGGTGCCTTGATATTAAATAAAATTTCCCTTTTGTTTGTCTGTGTCAGGCTGATCAAGCTGGAACAGTAGTTGAGGTGCTTGCAAAGGATGGGAAACCAGTTAGTGTGGACACGGTCTCTCTCTCAAATAAATTTCTTTCCTTGTTTCCATTTCTTTAATTATTCAATGCAGAGTCGATTGTTGTCTAAAACATTCCATTCGTTTTTTGCAGCCTCTATTTACCATTGAGCCATGAAGAATTAAGCCTCTATTTACCATTAACAAATTGCAAATAATAACAAAACATTTCTACTGGTGCACGGACATTGGTGTTACAGAAGGATATCGTTAATGGTATTGACTCACATATATTATCAATTTTTTTTTTTTTTTTGGACTTGAAATCAGTGTTAAAAGTTTTATATGTTGCTTGATAGTTGCTAGGTCTCAATCAGATTCAGATGTAGAAGTTTTTGAAGCTGCCGAAGCTGCTATAGAAGGAGGTGATCTTGGGATTATTGGTGACGATGTATTTGCTTTTGGGGACAGGAATTTTAGTCCAGCTCCGGGAGTGGAAACTATCTGTTTTTTCCCTAAAAATCCTTCGCCGTGTGAGAATTCCATCTGTCATTATCAATTAATTTTATTTTTAAGTTAAAAATGTTATCTTTTCCTTTTTTGGACTAGTGTTTTTAATAGCATTTCTTTCTTTATGCAGCGGTAGCGGCAGGGGAGGAGGGTGAACTAATAGTTGGAATGAAAAATGAGGGTGATATTCTTATTTCTTGATTTTGTGTGTGCGTGTGGTGCAAGACATACACTATTATGGTTTTTATGAAAATTTGACAGCTCCTCGTGTCAATGTATGGCTAGTAGTTGTATGCTCTTCAATAATATCATGCATTGTTCTTCCTTCTTTTTGTATCAGCAATAGTTCTTCTTAGCCTTTTGTATTTAGTGGTATCTAGTAGATAGCTTATCTCACTTGCTCTTGGATGATGACAACAGGGGAATCAAGTGTGAATGTCATTGTAATCAAGGCCATTGTTCATCTTCGTTTTGATATATATAAACTTCTTATTAAATCTTCCTTATAGACCTATTTATATATATTATTTAGAACTGTTTCATAAACATTTTTAAATTAATGGATATCAATATTTCTTATGAAAATAAGCTGCTTTAGATCCATGGAGAATTTATGTTAGCTTTATCAGTGTAATATTGCTACCAATTGTGGAGAATGCAGCAAAACATGCTGGATCAGTCATATTTGCTTTTAAAAACAAGTTGGTATGTCACAAATATACATATGTATTTTTAATATGTTATCTTTATAGTTTTGTCTCTCTGAATATATGACAAGTAAATTTTTTAATTTTTTTTTTTTCTCTGTCATGCAGGATATCTAACTGGGGGTGGCTTTGGGTTCAGCAACTCAAATTTCAATGTTTGTGGTGAGACTTGAAATTAATAAATAACTAAGTAAATAAAACCCAAGATGAAATTATATATAAATTAAATACTAAATTAACTTGTTCAATTTTCAGGTTCCCTTATGTGTGGTGGTTGCATGGATAATGGGTATACATATGGATCTTGACTTCAATCTCCTAGAAACTGATTCCCTGGCTTTCTTAATTATAGTCACAACTTTCACTCTCCAGGTTCTTTTCTATTAATCTCTCCAATAATGATATTTCGATTAGCATCATTATTCTATTTGCTGCTTCAATAATGCTATAGACTGCATAAAAATGTAATTACAAAAATATGAAATAAAAAAAATTGTAAATTACAAGAATATGACACCTGTACAGAACCCATAACACTCACAATTATGGTTCATAATTTTAAAATTGCCAATATCATGTTAGTCAAGATAATTTTTTTTGGTACAAGAATTTAGCTTTGCTGACAGACTGTTTATAGATTCTTCTGGGAGTGAGCAACTATAGGAAACATTTGGTTTTTTTTTTTTTTTTTAACTAAATGAAATATGTGTTTTGACTTATTTTGTGAAGATACACCTATTTTTGTAGAAATTTTGCAATTACTCTTGACTGAATTGTTGCTTTTGGTGCAATATATTGATCACTTGTTTTGAACAATGTAAATAAGAGCTAAGGGAATTTTATGGTTGACACATTGTGCAGAAAAGCTGTTAATCTGATCTGAGAAGTTAGAGATTTTTGTTGGATCAATTGTTAAGAGGCTTTTGCTTTATAGGAAAGACCACCTTACACATTAAGAAAAATATGCATATTTTATTTTTTGACTATGATTTATTATGATTGGCATGCAAAAGTTTGATTGTTGATTTTTAACTTGTGAGAGAGAATTAGATTTGGTGGTTGTTTTCAAAGATTAGAACCCAACATGCATGAAAAACCCATTGTCGTAAATCAAATGTACCTCAATGCTACGTTATATTTTGGAGCTATTATATATATATATATATTCTGCCATTAGTGATAGTGATATATGGTATTCTTGCAATCTTTTGGCATCTTATGTTATCCGTGTTGCTTTATCATCAAGGATCACCTCAACTCTTTGAAGTTCTGATTTGTTAGATGCATTTCTACTAAATTGGTTTATAAAATAAAAGTATTTATATATGAGTTTAGATGTAATTGATAATATATTAATGTTTTCTTTGTCTTTTCTTTGCAGATTGGTTTTTGATGATGTTTGGAAGTATACTTGCAAATGAAGATCAACTGTTGAATTTTGTTTCCTGAACTGATACTTAGTTGTAGTTGCAAATCAAGATTGAGTGTTGATTTTTTTTTTTTTTTTGTGAATTCCACGTTAGTTCATTTTGGATTTGCTTTAGTGGTTTTTGTGTTATACTTAATGGTTTATATTATTAAAGTTGTTTGATGGATATATTTTGATTTATAATATAAATTGTTTATTGATTTTTTTTGTGGAGTGATGTATAATAGCTAGTGATTTCTTAGTACAATTAAAAGGCTATTGGGATATGAGCAGGATATTTGTGAAATAATAATTGAAATATAAAATATGGAACAGGTTTAGTGACGAATTTGTTTCGTCATTTGTACTTGTTATTATGACAAAGTGATATTCGTCATTAATAAACATTTTTTGTGACAAAATTTATTGCAGCGCATATATGGAAGTTTTCATTGATTTTGTTGTTTGGTGACGAAATATATTTCGTCA
This sequence comes from Camellia japonica, assembly GCA_030407325.1. Taxonomy (NCBI): domain Eukaryota; kingdom Viridiplantae; phylum Streptophyta; class Magnoliopsida; order Ericales; family Theaceae; genus Camellia; species Camellia japonica. The sequence goes on along the minus strand of JAPPVO010006735.1, from coordinate 12,977 downwards.
TGTATATAAATATATTTGCAACGAAATATATTTCGTCACCCATGTATGACTTTTGGAGACGAAAAATTTCGTCACCTTTACATCTTACTGTGACGAAATTATTTCCTCATCAATGATCAACATTTGTGACAAATTTATTCGTCAACTAAAATTATAAATATGATATTGAATAATTATTTGGTGACGAAAATGAGAATTTTTGGCGACAAAATCTTGTTTTATTGGTGACAAAAAATTTCGTCACTGAACTAATTTCATTGGTGACGAAATTATTTTTCGTCATGGTGGTTTTTAGTGACAAACATTCAATGACGAAGCTGGTGACGAAAATATTTCGTCACAAATATCTATAGTGACGAAATTAGCTCTTTCGAGACAAAAGAATTTCGTCATTCAAGACCCAACTTGTTGTAGTGGCTACACCTTAATTATTTCTTTTATAAAAAATTATTTAAAAAAAAAATGAAATCCCCTTCATAAATTTCTCTCATTTTTGTTCCTCCAAGCATGATTTATCAATATCATTTGATTTTACATGCATTGTTTAATGAATTGAATATATCATATCATCATCTTTAACCCATGACAAGTCACACATGAGCCAAGAGCACCAACCTCAATGAACATTTTCAAAACTTTTACCACTTCTTTTGAATAAAAAGGATAATTCAGCAAAATCACCTCTTGTTTGTTAATTGCACCAAGATCTAACCCATCAATCAAAGCCACACCTTGATTTTTTCTTAAAAAAAACACAATCCTCTTTATAATTTTCTCTCATTTCACTCCCTCCGAGCATGATTTACCAACATCATTTATTTTACATGAATTGGTTAACAAATTAAATATGTATCACAATGACACACATTGCTTTTCTCATGAACTAAAATCATTGTCTTTTCTTTCTTATCCAAGCATCTATCTTCCAACACCTTCCTTTTCTGGTACGTATTGCAAGTCATACACAATGTTAATATATTCATATCTATTTAGTGTAGTGCCTTTGCTTTCGGCTCCATTACATATAGTGCTTATAGTAGTGCATATAGTGCTTAGTGTAGTGCTTATATAATAGTGTAGTGCATATAGTGCTTACCTTATTTAATTGTTACATGTCTCCTCCTTCCTCTCTATAAAAGGGACTTCAATTGTAACAGATATGTACAGATTAATACAATCAATATACATACATACAATTCTGTATTTCTCTATACATTAAAATTAACATGTATCAGAGCCAAGTTAACAACTTAATAATTCCGCTTCACCGGCGGGCGGCAGCCTCGCCTTGGCCGCCCGCCGGACAAACCCAACTCTCACACAGACACACACTGAGCTTCTTCCACACCACGGCACACACCCAAACCCAGCTCTCTTCTCTCTCTAGATTCCTAGGCTGCTCTCTCTCTCTCAGACACCTTCCCATCACTGCCATACACCCAGCAACTCACACACACACCCATCACTGCCATACACCCAGCAGCTCACACACACATACACACTGCCATACACCATGTGGGCGAGACACCCAGCATAACCACACAGGAAAACACAGACACACACGGGTTGAGCAGCAACGCCTCCAGCCGCCTGGAAACGGCGCTCTATCTGTCAAGAAGCCGCCGGCGAAAGACCGACACAGCAAAATCGACGGCCGAGGGCGCCGCATCCGCATGCCGATCATCTGCGCCGCCAGGGTCTTCCAGCTCACTCGCGAGCTGGGTCACAAGTCCGACGGCCAGACCATCGACTGGCTCCTCCGCCAAGCCGAGCCATCTATCATCGCCGACACCGGCACCGGCACAACTCCGGCAAGCTTCTCCACCGTCTCAGTCTCTCCTCCAATTCCTCAATCTCCGCCGCGCTCGATCAGAAGCCATCTCAGCTGTTGATCACTCCGACGCCGTTTATCCTCGGGAAGCGACTCCGCTCCGACAACATCTCTCTCCTTCGGCAATAGTTCCAGCGTCGGCTCTCTCCATTGGCTTTGACCAAGATTCCGGCTAGAACCAATCCTCACTGCCACTGTGTTTGGATCTGCGACTCTGCAGTAGGAAGATTAATGGTTGGGTTTGGTGATGGCTACGCAGAATCGATCGTCATCAACACCACTCTCTCTTTACTCTCAAATGATTCTCTCTCCTTCGGCAGTTTGAAAATGAAACACAAAACAACAGCCCCACATGGGCTCAACTTTCATTAAAAAATAAAAAAAATAAAAAAAAAAAATCATTCACTCTCTCACGCTCTTTCTCATGAGCACCACCAAGTGAAATCATCATTTCTAATCATCACGCACACTATCCTCTCTCTCTCTCTCTACATCACCTGTCAACACTCATTCTTTTATTTATTTATTTATTTTTTTTTTATCTTCCACCACCCACACCTTCCAACACCACCTTTATTCCAATCCCACTCATGTTCCTCCTCTCACCATACCTATTTTTTTTAATCCTCCGTTCAAATACCAACCCACCACACTAAATCCATGGCCTGGTTTTACCACAAAAAAAAAAAAAAAAAAAAACAACAAAAAAACAACAAAAAAAAAACATGTCATCCGGATTTACACAATCCACTCATTTTATTCATGTTGGACTTCAATCCCGACCACCATTTTACACAAAAAAAAAAAAAAAAAAAACAAATAAAATAAATAAATAAAAAAAATAAAAAAAAAAAATAAACAAACAAAATAAAAAACAAACAACCACCATACAAACACTCAACCACCACAACCCACCACCACCAAACTGGCCTTACTTTTTCGCCTCTTCCGCTGTTCTCTTCTTCTTGCCTCGGTCTTGGGCATCCCTTACCGGCACTGCCTCCGTGTTTTCCACGCCGCCGAGCACGTTCACTCCCCGTTGCTCCTCAACTGTCACATATGGCGGCCCTCCAAATCTGAGCATCACGGTGGCCTTCTGCTTCAGTTCCTTGTTTTCTGCCTTGAGCACACATATCTCTGCTCGGGCATCTGTATACATGCGCTGGAGCAGAGCCAGTTGGGCTTTTACCTGCTGCACCTCATTTGTTCTACTCTGAAGCCGGTGCGACAGGTTGTTGACCGCAGTCATGGTCTCAACACATGACCTTAATGTATAATAATTGGCCTCAACATCAGATTGAGCAGCCATTATCTGCTCAACTGCCACCATCGGATAATTCAACGGTGCAAAACCAGGGGGGCTTGGTCCAAGGGCACTTGGTTGCGGTTCCAGGGTAACTGCCCCGGTTATCTCTCTTGTGCACTCATTGAGGTCGGGAAAGAGAGTAAGACCCCGGGAAGAAGAGGCTATGTTCTGGGTAGCAGAACGGGAAGAAGAAGCCATTTTCAGGGCAACAGAGTATTTCAACGATACAACTCTCAGAAAACAACAGAGTGTTTCAGCGATACAACTCTCAGCCAACGAAGAGTTTTTTCGGAGGTTTTCACCAGGTTTTTTGTCTAAGCCTCAGCCTCAACCTCCGTATTGTTTAAATAGGCAAGGCAGACCCGCGCCTCACGCGCCTCTCAGCGCAAGACGACAAAGCGGCGCGCCTTTTGATGGCGCGCCTTTTCATGGCGCGACTTTTGATGGCTGTCGGGCACACCTTTAGATGGCACGCCTTTGATAGATTGGGCACGCCTTTTGAGGGTGCGATTTTTAAGGGTCCGACAAGACTCCGTAAACTGTCCCGACATTGATTCCGGTCAGCTTCTACAACAATGGTCTGACACGACCACACAGTGTCTGATACAACGGTCCGACATGACCCCATAAACTGTCCCGACATTGATTCCGGTCAGCCTCTACCACAACGGTCTGACACGACCACACAGTGTCTTCTACATCGGTCCGACATGACCCCATAAACTGTCCCGACATTGATTCCGGTCAGCTTCTACAACAACGGTCTGACACGACCACACAGTGTCTGCTACAATGGTCTGCTACAACGGTCTGACACGACCACACAGTGTCTGCTACAATGGTTCGACACGACCACACAGTGTCTTCCACAAACGGTCTGACACGACCACACAGTATCTCCTATCCACTTTTATTTTATTTATCAGTTTATTTTCTGTTTTGTTACTCTCTCCAAACTCAAGATGGTTAGTACCTATCCTCCTTGAGTTTGAGGGGGGCTGTTAATATATTCATATCTATTTAGTGTAGTGCCTTTGCTTTCGGCTCCATTACATATAGTGCTTATAGTAGTGCATATAGTGCTTAGTGTAGTGCTTATATAATAGTGTAGTGCATATAGTGCTTACCTTATTTAATTGTTACATGTCTCCTCCTTCCTCTCTATAAAAGGGACTTCAATTGTAACAGATATGTACAGATTAATACAATCAATATACATACATACAATTCTGTATTTCTCTATACATTAAAATTAACACACAAGATGCATGCCTGATCATGTAATCATTACCCAAACAGATCCACAACCTACCCAAGGGAAAACAACGACAAAAGGAAATGAATCTTCAAGTTTTAAACTTAATTCAAATAATCGTGGAACCAAATGACATTTTCCATTCTCTACAAAGAAAGGAATAAATTATCATGACAGAACTTTTTTTTCGTAAATATCATGACAGAACTTAAGAAGACACATTTGTGGTAGATTGGACTTTGTGTATAGAAAAACACATAATTCCATTTATGGTTCAATCATGAGGAACTAAGAAGCACAAGCACAAATATGGACACGGACATATTGATACGAAATTTTTAAAAAAAAATGCATAACAAGACACATAGGGAACACTCACAGAATATTTAATTTTGTATATTTATTATATGTCATGTATATGAATATATCATTTCAAGACAATAAATAAATGCAAATAACACTAATTTCTATACATTGGCGTTGGTTTTCTTTTATCATCGTATTTAAAGTTTTTTTGTTCAAACTTATAATTAGTTTTGTGTGTATCTAATCTAATCAATGGACACGCGTTTAAGTAATGGACACATGTGTCCTTCAAGTGTCCAAAGAGTGTCCAAGTCTAAATTTTCTTAAAAACAATAAGACACGTTTGGACAAGTGTCAGACACGCGTCGAGTAGTGTCCGACACAATTCATGCTACTTTTTTGGAAGTGTCTGTACTTCTTAGAAAAGGGAAGTTGGAGATTGATCCCACTCAAACCTAATTCAATCCAAGCAACCATTAACAGTGTTGGGTTCAAGACAAAAACTTCAGGTTTGAGTTGGGGCAGCTCTAGGCCTCCAAAAGACAAAGAATATAGGCTCAGGTTGAGCAGACCTAGTCCTAGCCTAGCTGGTAGATGTCATGCAATTTGTGAGAACTAAGACCAGGGTTGAGCAGAATTGTTAGAACTGTTTGAGTATGGCATGCAATTTGTAGATGTCATGCAGTTTGTCAGAATTGTTTTCTCCTAGTAGATGATGTGTTGAAATGATGTTGGTTGTCACACCTCTGCATTGGGACTTAAGGCTTGGTTTGGTTTGGTTATTTGACAATGTGTTTTTTTTTTTTTTTTTTCTTTCCATATTAGCTGGTCTTAGTTCTCACAAATTGCACCAACAATTCTCATTCTTAACAACATTATTCTGCAAATAATTATTATGCCCAAATGACCAGAATACCCTATGAAGCATAGGTACGGGTACGAGTACTGGTACTGGTACGATACAGGTACATCGATACGGTAAATTCAAAAAAAATCGGGTACGGGTACGGCTTGGTACGCTTGTAAAAAAATATTTATTTTTAATTTAGAGTAATGCAACAATTAATTAAATGGTTTAATTTGTTAAGGTCCAACCTATAATTAACATTTAATGCCAAAAGGAAAAGTATAAATTAAAATTAAATATCAATATATTAAATAACTTACAAACCATAATTTAATTTTAAAATCATGCTAAGCATAAAACAAAAACTAAAAAAGAAATCTAGTGAAACGAGTTTTATCTCTGTAGTAGAAGGAAAATATTATTTCAACTGAGGTACGGTACGATACGGTACGGCTTGAATATATCTTAGGTATGTCTGGGTACGTCAAAAATTAACAAGAAACCAATTTCTTTTGAAGCTTTGTCTTTTGGTAAGTACCAATTTCTTGAAGAACTGAAAACATATATGAATCTATTCCTAGCAGACATGATTGCTAATTAACACAACTTTTCTCTTTCAATATGACTTGATAACCAAATTTTGCTATAAGGTGAAATTCAACCACATAAAATGAGATCTTCATTGATAGACATCAATTTTTTCAAAATAAAGGGAATCTACATTTCATAGACATAAGTTTGTCAGCATTTCTACTACACATTTGTTGAGTCCTAGCAGTCATGGAAGCAAAATGAATAATTAACTAGGTAATATACACCACAAAGAAGAATGTAATCAAAATAATGTTTATAAGAAATTAAATAATTATCTAAGAGCAACTTCAGATCAGAAAAGTTGCTGCTAATACAAATTGTACGGTGCTGCCCTGTTTATCTTAGAATCAACACATGCTCCCAAGGACTGGGTTGGCTATGCAATTGTTAATTGGAAATGAAGCCCATCAACGAATCAGGATCTCCTCCTTAAGTTTCTTACTTGCTAGGTTATTGGGTCCACTTTTAGGCCCAATTTTGATGATCCAAACCGTTCATATTTTAAGATTTGTTGAGTATATTATACATATAAAAAATCAAGCTGATCGGATATCAGAAAGTATGTGTTCAGATCAATAAACTAAAAACCATTTTTTAAAAAAATTTAATAAATAGTTTTCCGAACACATACTTTCTGAGATCTAATCAACTTGATCTTTTACAAGTATGATATACTCAACAAATCTTAAAATATGAACAGTTCGAATCATCAAAATTGGACCTAAAAGGCCCAATAACCCAACAAGTAAAAAGTCAAGTAGGAAACCCAAGGAGGGAATCCTCATTCCCCATCGACACCATGACCACTTTCATGCCATTTCTACCTTTAATGAGTGATACACTCACTACTGGTGAACAGCTTAGTATATATTAAGAAATTCCTACTAGACAAAACAAACCCTAACTTTTCCCAAAATTACCCAACAACGCCAACATATCAAAATGACCAAAACTTATGACAAAACGTATAGAATGGAGTAGGGTATCCCTACCTCGAAAATAGAAGCCCAAAGGAGAAAATGGCCGAAATCCGAAATGCTCCAAATCCACTATTGTTCAGATTAAAAGGAAGCCCTCTCGACCCTCTATCTTTCTTACAAAGGATCTAGGGTAGAAACACACCCTAAGTAGATCAAACCTAAGAGAGAAGATATGTAGGGAGAGAGAGAAAACGGTTCTAGGGTTTTGAAATCAAGAAGGAGATGAAAAAGTGAACTTTTCCCCGCTGCTGCCTACTGATACAACACAGGCTCGCTCGAGCGAAGGATTGGTCGCTCGAGCGACCAGATAGGAGTGTAAAATTAGCCCGTGCCCCGTGACTGCCCGAAACCTGCCCCCGGCCCATGGGCGGCCCCGGCCCGGCTTGTTAACAATGTGAATATTCACATTGACATGTTAACATTCACATTGATAGGAGTGTAAAATTAGCCCGCGCCTCGTGGCTGCCCGAAACCCGCCCACGACCCGTGGGCACCCGGGGCGGGCCCGGCCCAGCCTGTTGACAATGTGAATATTCACATTGACATGTTAACATTCACATTGATAAGAGTATAAAATTGGCCAGCAGCCCAGGGCGGGCCCGACCCGGCCCGTTGACAATGTGAATATTCACATTGACATGTTAACATTCACATTGATAAGAATGTAAAATTGGCCCGAAGCCCGACCGTAGCCCGAGGCGGGCTTGGCCGGACCCGTGACAATGTGAATATTCACATTGACATGTTAACATTAACATTGATAGGAGTGTAAAATTTGCCCACTGCCCGAAGCTAATTTCAGGTAGCGACGAGGCCCGGTGAGTTTCGGGTAGCGACGAGGCACGGGCTAATTTCACACTCCTATCAATGTGAATGTTAACATGTCAATGTGAATATTCACATTGTCAACGGGCCGGGCCGGGCCAGCCTTGGGCCGCTGGCCAATTTTATACTCTTATCAATGTAAATGTTAACATATCAATGTAAATATTCACATTGTCAACAGGTCGGGCCGGGTCCGCCCCAGGCCGCCCACAGGCCGTGGGCGGGTTTCGGGCAGCCACGAGGCGCGGGCTAATTTTACACTCCTATCAATGTGAATGTTAACATGTCAATGTGAATATTCACATTGTCAAGGGACCGGGCCCGCCCCGGGCCGCAAGCGGGCTTTTGGCCGCCCATGGGCCGCGGGCCAATTTTATACTCTTATCAATGTGAATGTTAACATGTTAATGTGAATATTTACATTGTCAACGGGCCGGACCGGGCTCGCCCCGGGCCGTGGGCGGGTTTCGCGCTGCCACGGGACGTGGGCCAATTTTACACTCCTATTAATGTGAATGTTAACATGTCAATGTGAATATTCACATTGTCAATGGGCCGGGCCCGCCCCGGCCCGACTTGAATTTTTTCGGGCACCCACGAGGATCGACATGGGCCGGGCCCCTACACATTGACGATATGAACATTCACATTGACGGTGTGAACATTCACATTAGGGGTATTTTGGTAATTATGTCACCCATAGGACTTATTGAAACATAAGAAAATAATGTAAACTAAATGGAATATAAGTAGATGAAAAGGGTATTTTGGTCTTCTTATCGCAATAGGACCTAATGAAATAGTCAAAAAGAATATGAGTTGGATGGAATAAAACTCTTAGAAAGTGGATTTATCAAAAAAGCTCCCTTACTTATATTAAGACTTTATCAAGTATTAGCCAATATCATTTTATCCTTATTATCTATGAAATTTTATATTTTACTCATTTAATTATAAAAATATATTATTTTCACGCCCCTTCTAGACTACTTCAAAAAAAATCTCACAAAAGACGCACACAAAAATACCGCCTAATTTTTTTTTTTTTGTTTGGAAAAATCAAACCACACACTAGTACTTAAAAAAGGCTCTTAAAATAAAACAAAAAACACAAGATCTTTAGCTTTTTGGGAAGAAAAGTTCCACTGATCTTGGGCCGGGTAAGGAAAACTGGACTGGATTTTATAATTTCCACAACTTTTCAAATAGCCTAATCAGTAATTTAACATTTGTAATCTGTTGTACCAGAACTAAAGTTTATATTAATAGATAATTAGATACATGTCAATATAATGAGGTCATATAAATAGACCTTTCAAAAACAAACAAAAATCGAGACAAACTCCATAAAAGACTTCAATTCTTCATTATTCAAGTGATACAGAAACTCCTCTTCCAGAGGGTCAAAGTAATGTAATCATCAATGTTTTTCAAAAGTCTTACTTGATGTCTTTATAAAAATTCATTTTGCAAGAGAAAAGGACCAAACTTTGTTGTGGGGAGAGAATTTTGATAGACAAAAGCCGGTTTAACGGCCTATTTTGATAATTGGATTAATACTTAATTTTTGGGAAAATTGGTCTAAGGTCCCTACTCAACTTTTAGTATGAGGAGAGATCCACAATAATATTTTCTGGTGTCTAAGGTCCCTTAATGTTAGTTTAGTTTATAAAATACCTATTTTACCCTTTTGTATATTATACGTAGTTTTCAATTTTGGAATCTGAAGATTACGTTACTATTTTTGTGGAAGATTACTTTGGGATGAACTTGGCGATCGATGGAGATTTCGATGATGCAGATTTCGTGGAAATTTTATAGGAATTTTGTAGTCGTATAGTAGTTGAGTTTCGTTGATCGTGTAGAAGTTGAAGTCGTGTTGAAGCTCGAATTTCCAGTAGAGTTGAATCAGGTAAGTTTAATAATCAATTTAAGTTTTTTATTTTTCATTTGATTTGTATATATGGACTCCGATTTCAAATAAGTTTTTGTAGTTTATTTTGAATTGGGTTTTTATTTTCAGTTTTGATCAATGTGATAGAAAAGCCAGGTTAGTGAATTATTTTTTGATTTTTGAAGTTGATTTTTCATTCTTTGTTATTGACAATGGAGTTGATTTTTCATTCTGTATTACATATTTATCAATGATAAGTTTTGTTCTTTGTGTTTTGAGACCAGCTCTGTTTTTCTTCACTGTCTTAAGTTTTGTGCTCTGTTTTTTTCATTTATTCTGCACTTTTCATTTTTCTACACTTTGCTTTGTATTCCAGAGAAAATTATATGTTCATATTCCAGAGAAAATTGTATGTTTATATTCCAGAGAAATTTCTCTGCATTCTGATTTGAGTCCAATAATGCACAATCACATAGAGAAAATTATAAGCTTGTAGTCTAGTGAAAATCACATAGAAGCTTAAAATTTGATAACTGATCTTCTGTGTAATTTTTGTCTATGATTGTGTTTAATAGTTAGCATTGAATATCTCTGTGATTTTTTCTAGATTCATTAATTCTTCTGTAATTTTGTATTTGTTATCTTGAAGGTGAATTTAAGTTTGTAAATTTCTCTGTACTTTTATTTGAGTCCAGAGAAAATTATACGGTAGGTATTATAATCCAGAGAAAATTATAATTATTAGAAATTTCTCTAGACTTTTATGTTGTTCTTGTGAAGTATTTTTATATTGAACAAGTTATTTTTGGTATTTTTTCTTTCAGGTTAGATGGACAGTGCAGTGCTGTGTGCTGTGCAAATATGGGAATGATACTATTATCATTAATGTTTCATGCGAATTGAATTGATGATACTATGATTTTACTTGCATTGAGTAAGAGACCAGCTGGGAGGCCAAAGAAGAACAGAATTGCTTCTACTGAAGAGTTTAAAAGGGTGATGAAGTGTAGTCGATGTGATAGGATTGATAGCCATAATAAGAAGACATGCAAGGAACCTTTGTTAAAATTGAGGATATTATATTTATTGATTGAATAATACATTTGAGAATTACTTTGTGTATTTTGTTTTGTGAAATGTACTTTTTGGATAGTGCATATATAATACCAATCAAATTCATTCAGAGAAATTTTTTAATAGCAGTGAAAATTACTTTTTGTGTTGCGTTTTTAGAAACATACTTTGGGAGTGCCTTTATAATACCAATCAAATTGATCTAGAGAAATTTTCCTATAGCAGAGAAATTTGCTATGTGCATTGTGTTTTGTGAGGTCAAATTCATCCAGTGAAATTTGTCAATAGTAGAGAAATTTGTGAGGTCAAATTCATCCAAAGAAATTTATTATGTGCATTGTGGCAAATTTATCTAGAGAAATTTTCCAGTAGCAGAGAAAATTACTTTGTACACTATGTTTTGTAAGGTCAAATTCATCTAGAGAAATTTGTGAGGTGAAATTCATCTAGAGAAATTTACTATGTGCATTGTGGCAAATTCATCTAGAGAAATTTGCCACTAGCAGAGAAAATTACTTTCTGCACTATGTTTTGTGAGGTCAAATTCATCTAGAGAAATTTGCCAATAGTGCACTGTGTTTTGTGTGCTCAAATTCATCTAGAGAAATTTGCCAATAGCAGAGAAAACTACAATGTGCATTGTGTTTTTTGAATTTGATGATTGTTTCGTACCAACACAGTGCATTACAAATTACATGATCATATAGGCACCCTTTTGGCACGATACGAGTTAAATTTTTCTGTGAAATTTTGGTAACTTCATACAAGAAAAATTTCTTTAGACAATTTTCTCTGTGTGGATTTTGTTGAGAACATTAATTCAAAAAATAACGAATGGAATGATCGATCCAGGGGAGAAACACTCTCCTAAAACATACTTCAAGCACAAGAAATTTAAAGGAATATAGTTATATATATATATAGAGAGAGAGTTTGAAAACCAGTCCAAGACAAGCTTGTGAGACTGAGAAGTCCCAATGTTGATCAACATTAATCCCCTAAAGATAGAGTAAGATAAAAATCATTCACAATTAGCCAAAAACAAGAACAAGCAACCGGGCAACGGCAAAGCGGGCAAGTTTGGTTTTGGTTCTTAACCAACCACCGATGAATGCATTTTGGATGGAACGAGTGATCACACGAGGGAAGGACTCCGCAAGTTTCTCCTTCTTCAAAATCTTCTAAGCATATAGCGCAATCATTAAATTTGTGTGTAGTTTCATATTTTTTGTAAATAACCGGTGTCAATTGTTGTTGGTTACTTTGCTCTGTTCCGTATACAAGCCAATTAGCGGCAGATGCAAAGAAATAATCCAATAAACAGCTGAAAATCGGAAGGATGAAAAACACTTCAAAGCTCTGCACGCGGGTGAGAGTATGTGGTTGTGGCTGTGGAAAATCCATTTGTTGTGTTCTGTCAAAGTATTGATCATAGGCTATAATTGTGTAAGAGTGAAGCATATATAGGAGAGAGAGGTTTTTGTTGGATTGATTGTTGGCGAAGTTAAGGAATTAATGGAAAGCCAATTGGGATTAGGATTAGTGAATGTTTTTCCTAATATGAGTCTTCAAGAGGAGTAACGAGTTTGACTTTTTGATTAGGGAGAAGATTCTCTCTTAGTGGTATTTTTTACTTTGATAATCTTAATCCTTTTATTAAAAAATAAAAATAAAAAATTTATTCGATAATTGTAAACAAATAATTTTATTATAACTGTTTTTAAAATAAACGGTTTTATAAATTTAGATTTGTTATTTATTTTTTAAGTACAAATATAACATAATAAAAGACTAATAATCATATATATATATTAATTTAATAAATAATATACACTTACATAACTATAAGATAAAACTGTGATCCACAGATATTAACAACCAGTCCTGTCATTCTTCTTCACCTAAAAATTTGTACCAATATTTTGGGAATGCCTAAAAAGTCACATATTTTTTGTTTTAGTATTTTTTTTTAAAAAAATTATGTGAAATTTTCTTACTTTTTTCGGTCCTTACTATGTAGACGAATTTAAAAAATATTTTTTAAAAAAAAGTTGGAAAAAGCAAA
>JAPPVO010006734.1:0-39496 GCA_030407325.1 Camellia japonica | reverse complement strand
ATCTTTTCTTGTCATTTATCTATAAAAGGGATAACCTCACCCTTATTGAAGGCAAAGTTTATAGTTTTTATAAATCGTTTCTATAAGTGTGTACTAACGATCTCTCTCTCCAGTGTATCTATGCAACAATAAAGTAATAGCAAGTTTATTGTAGTATCTCTTACTTCTTTCATATACATGAGTGTAGATTTACTTATTGATTTATCGAATGTATTAGAATTTTATATTGAAATTCGTCATAATTATTTAGCCCGTGTTCACGATCCCTATCTACAACATTTTCTTCTCCAGCAAATAAATTTTTGTAATCAACAAAACGACAAAATCCAAGACCAGATACAGGACCAGATCTGTCAGTGGGCGGCCGCCGTTAGGCTTCCATCCAATAGTAAATAGCATGAGAACATATATGGCATAATTTAAATTTAATAAAATAATAATAATAGTATGAATAGTACTATTCTTGGGTTTATGCTCATTGAGGGTACTCCAGAGTTAGTTCAAGTGGGATGTCACCCAAGTCACATAGAGGTAGACTGTTAGCCGTGAGTGCAGTTAGGTATTTAGCTAAACCCTGTGTCAAGCACCTCCATTGGTATCAGAGCCAAGTTTATTACTATTTGTATTATGATTGTATTTTATTTAAATTATACATATATGGTCACTATACACCAGTTTTGAGTATTGCCCCTACAGAAGATACAATCACTACAGTAGCCAATATAGCAGCTTTGGCATCAGAAGCAGCTGAGTTAGTCACGTATCAGGATGTAAAGAAAAAGCCTTAGATAAATGGACTATCTCGAAATTCAAACCAGATACTATCTATAAGATAAGAACCTTTGACTTTACCAACAGAAAAATAATCAAAACTTTTGAACATGTTGTACCTATACAGAATGATGATGAGACAATGTATCTCCTTCACATACAAGGCTTATATCCATTCTTACAGAAGTATAAGTATGTCCATATAGGACTTGTCCAGATATCCTTCAAGCCTTTAACTTTGCTTGGGCAAAATACCAGTATCCAGTGTACCCTGAGAGATGGAAGATGCTTAGATTGGAAAGCATCACTCATGGGAGCCATAGAAACTAGCCTCTCCCATGGTCCAGTATATTTCAACATATATCCAAATCTAAGTATAGCACTTATTGATCCCAACCTGTTAAAAGTCCTAGAACTTAGAGTTTTGTCACATGGTTATCAGTATTTACCAGGATCACCACCTTTTATAGTAATTTCTAGGATTCACCTGAAAGTGTTAACCACCTTGAATCCTTATACCAGAAAACAAAGTGAATTAGGACATAAAGTACTAATTGACACAAACCTCTTTAGTAGTCAAGTAGTTGTGCCTAGGATGATACCCTGGCAAAACATTACTTTTCCTAAACGTTGGCAAATTCCAAATGTTGTACCAGTTAGGCCAATCATTAGGCCAATCTTTGAAAGCCCTAGCTGCTGCAGTGAGGTCCTTGAGGGAGGGCCATGGTATATAGGGGGCTTTCATCTCATTCTTAAGAAATGGACACGTATGATGAGGCTCACCAAGGACAAAATCCAAAAAGTCCCAGTGTGGGTAAAATTTTTCAATGTCCCGATGGAATATTGGGATAGTGATGGCTTGAGTCGGATAGCTAGTGCGGTTGGAGTGCCATTGTTTACAGATCATCTAACAGACAAGGGGACTAGAGTGTCATTTGCCAGAGTCTGCGTGGAAGTGGATGCTAATGCTAAACAACCACCCTCTTTCCCTGTCTACTGTGGGGAAGAGCAAGTGATTGTTAAGATGGAATATCAGGGGCTACCTGCCAAATGCGAGCATTGTTTGGTTTTGGGCATGACACTACCAGATGTGTTGCTACCCAAGTTGCAAAGTAGTCAACCTTCAGAAAGAAACTAGAGAACAACCCAGACCCTGGTTGGAGCACGGTTCAGGCTAAGGAAAAAAGGAAAATGGGGGATCCAGAGCCTATTGAGGAAGAATCGATTGAGAATTTGGCCACAAACATATCAGAGGGAGGAGTTCATACTCCAGAAGAAGAGATCAACTGTCAAGTTCAATCAGAGGCTGTAAATGCTATACCTACTGAAACAATCCTAGGCAACCAGAGTGGTTCTGACACTGATGTTCCCCAAGATGGCCTTGCAGCTATCCAAAAGGAACTTCTGGATATTACTATGCTAGCTCTCCTTGGAGATTCTGAACTACTGGAGAAAGTGAAGAATTTGGCTCCCCTTGAAGAGGCAAGCTCTCGTGCTACTCCTGACAACTGTCCAACAAGCTCTACATCCAAGAAATCCTCTGGCAAGGGTAAAAGCCAGAGGAAGAAAAAAAGGTAACTTCTGTTCCTGGGTTGAGAACTAATTTTTGTTTCCCATGTCTTTTAAAATTGCTTCATGGAATATTAGAGGGTTTAATGACCCCTCTAAGCAAAAAGAAATGCGGAAGTGTAACAACGCCCGCGGGGGACCTCGCTACAGTTCGGACTCGATTTTGTTGCGGTTCTAAATCTGAACCAAAGAGTCCAACTCTGGCAAATCGTTTTGAAGAAAAACAGATTTTTTTGAAAGAAGTGCCAAACATGGACTGCTTTGCCAGATAACAGAGTCGCCACCTAAATATTTTGTAATGGGAAATTTAGGAAACCCTGACTCGTGCCAAAGGCCACGTGTCCGTCATCACCAAAGTTGCCTCGGCTCGGGAACTTGGGTACGATTGGGGAAGGTCACATCGTGAGCACCCCCGCTCGCCCGGTCAAAGACCGGCCTCTACTAACCATGATATCTGTTTTTGAAAACTTTGTGCGTTCTTATTCCGGTTATTAGCCTAGGTTACTATGTGATGCTCGCAGCAAACAAGTATAGACTGAATCGTCTGAATTGGAACTAAACATCTCATGTTTGTTTGTTTGAAAATGGTTTGATGGTGCTACTCGTAAGTAGGCTAAGACGCGGATTTGCCACCCTCAGGTGGGCTTAGAAAACATGATTTTGCCACTATCTAGTGGGCTTAAAACAAACATTTGATGAATTGCTCCAATTCAGATAACTCAACCTCCACCCACAGGCATCCAAGGCAGATATATCACATAAGCACATAGCCTCATGGTAAGCATGCTATCATGGCAACACTCACACACATGCAAGGATGCTAAAGCATAAAACTCACCTAGTACTCCAAGCCAAAACAGGAACCGATTAGAAATCATGCATGGATCCTAAGTATACAGAATGCCTAATGCAACACATGCAAAATGCAACTATAGCAGGCTCGACTGTCCTAAACATGGGATATGAAATGCTACAACTATCACGTATTCAATTTGGAATTGAAATACAAATGCAGTTTGTATGATGCGCCGAGCCCGGTGCATGCAAAACAGATGAATGATGCAAACATGCTTTCATACTGTATGCTAATTGAAATATGCCCTATATCTAACCATCGTAAGCGGGTAAATAAAAGGGAAGAAAGACGTGGGGTTGGAAGACATACATCACACACACGCACACTTATTACAGTTATGCCCTCGCGCAGAGGGTCCGAATAAATAATAATACAGTCCGAAATAAAAGAATAATACAGTCCAAATAATACAGATTTCTAATTAATTAACAAATTAACTAAGAAAGACTGTAAACTGGCATGCAAGCCAGGGGCTGCCTCGCTTCCGCTGAATGATGTATGCCGGGCTGCTCTGGCGCGGAAATCCACTGGGATGCCCCAATTAGCCTCTGTTTGCACTTTTCTCGAAATGCGTGCCAAACTCTGAAAAGTTGTTGATCCTTGATTTTGCTGCAACAGAGAGCAGGAAAAGGGCATAGCAATGTATTTCACAAATATATGCATGCCTCGATCCTCGTGCCACCAATCACGCATACCGATGCATGATGGCCGAGGAATCGGATTGCACAACTCAATATAGAATGAATGCACATGAATGCTACAGCAAAAACCTAACTCCATCATGAGTGATCCGGAGTGTCGGTGACTTGGGAATTGAGACCCGTTCCGTCACTCGGAGTACGAAACGTGCCTCGTTTCCCGTACCCGGGCTAACTCTTATCCCGAATACGATGCAATATGCATGATATGCATGGAATGCAGCTAATATACAGTCTAGCATGCTCAATGCTATGAAAATGAGATGTCTCGAAATGCGTGCACACGGGCACGCAAATCGAGAAAATACATGAATGCAATCTAAGATACAACCTGGTATGCACTATGCTGTAAAAATGAGATGAAAATGAGATGCCTCGAAAAGCGTGCACGCGGGCACGCAAACCGAGGCGATGATGTGAAATGCAAATCGGATAAAATAGAGGGCCTCGAAATACGTGCCCACGGGCACGCAAACCGAGGCAGAGGCATACGCAATGCCAAGCGGATAAAACAGAGTGCCTCGAAATGTGTGCACACGGGCACGCAAACCGAGGCGGAGGCATACGCAATGCCAAACGGATAAAACAGAATGTCTCGAAATGCGTGCACACGGGCACGCAAACCGAGGCAGAGGCATACGCAATGCCAAGCGGATAAAACAGAGTGCCTCGAAATGCGTGCACACGGGCACGCGAACCGAGGCGGAGGCATACGCAATGCCAAGCAGATAAAACAGAGTGCCTCGAAATGCGTGCACACGGGCACGCAAACCGAGGCGGAGATGTGAAGTGCAAATCGGATAAAACCGAAGTGCCTCAAAATGCGTGCACACGGGCACGCAAACCGAGGCGATGGTATGAAAATGCAAATCGGATAAAACCGAAGTGCCTCGAAATGCGTGCACACGGGCACGCAAACCGAGGCGGAGGCATACGAAGCATGAAAATGCAAATTGGGCTTACGCCAACATGAGAGGGTCTCAACCACACTCACATAGGCTGCCGTGAGATGAAAATGAAGTGCCTCGAAATGCGCGCACACGGGCACGCAAACCGAGGCAATGACATACGCAATGCAAATGACATACGGAATGCAAATTGGGCTTACACTAACATGAGTGGACCTCAGCCACACTCACATCAGATGCCGTCAGATAAAACGAGGCTGCCTCGAAATGCGCGCACACGGGCACGCAAACCGAGGCGAGGCTCTAAAGCACCAAAATGACATGCGAATGAGATGTAGCAAATGGCATAAGGAAGATGCAAAATTCAGCAACTAAGATAATGCAAAAACAGCCCCCAAATTATGATAAAATTGCAACCGATGCCCAAAATGCGATGAAATGCACCCGAAATGGCCTACAGCCCTATTAAACATACAGAATATGGACATGGAATGCAAAACAGTGGCAAGGCAGCCCCTAAACTAGCATTTTATTAGCACAAAGCAAGGCCAAATAATGCTCACAAGTATGGAAACAAAAGCTTGCAAAAATACGGTAAAAGAGGGGAATTACAAAGCAAGTGATATGTACAATGCTCAAACCCAAAAAATCAGTTCTACAACATTGAAGATGGAACAAAAATATGCACAAATGCAAGAGATGGCAGCCTCTAAAACAGTGTGTAGATATACTAAACATAGCATGCAAAATTGGGCCAAAAGAGGGGTATAAAGAGAGATACCACAAGCAATGACCAAACAACTTAAGACCCTTAATAAAACTTGAAGAATAGACCAAAATAAGACACTTCACAAGCCTGACGAAGGCCAGAAACAGAAGCTAGAATGGCCTAAACAAACATGCGATTTTACGGTAAATTTGAAGAATTTCAAAGCAAGTACTAAAACCAATTACCAAATGGCTTAAGACCCTTCACAAATCATGATGTATGGACCAAAATAAGACTCATTAAAGGCCTGATGAAGGCCAAAAACAGAATCCAAAATAGTCTAACAAAGCATGCAAGATAGGCGTAGAACATGGATTCAAAGCAAGTGTATGATAGAGGAGGAAAACATGGTTGAGCCCTTCTTCAATGTTGAAGAGGGGCTCAAAATGAGCACAATATCAGTAGGTTGCATATTCCAACTCAGATCACAAATAGGCTAATTAACTCATGCAATTTTACGGTAAAATTGAAGAATTTCAAAGGAAGTGCATGCTAGAGCCACCAAACATGATGGAGCCCTTCTTCAATGTTGAAGAGGGGCTCAATATAAGCCCACTAACAGTTTACATTAGTCCCGAAATCAGATCACTCATAAGCCAAATATTCAATGCAAAATAAAGGCATACAAGATGCTATTGAAGCAAGTGCACCATAGAGGGCTCAAACAGGGTTGAGCCCTTAAACAAAGATGAAAATGAGCTCAAAAGAGGACTACTTTCAGTAGGGGTCGGAGCTCAACACAATAAGCAAATAGGCTTAAGATTTGAAGCAAAAATGAGCTCAAAAGAGGGTGAAGTGTACTTACCCTTGAAGATCAAGACTTTGGTTGCTCTTTGCTTGATGAAAGTTGCTTCTAAGCTTCTCAAGAACCCCTCCTTGCTGCTGGAATGGAGTTGGTGATGGTGATGCTAGGTGTTGATGAACAAATAATGCAAGACTTGAAGAAATTTGGAGCTTTTTTGCTATGGAAATGGAGGAATTGGAAGAGGAGCTCTTCAAAGGATTTCTCTAACCTCAAAACCAGCTAGGAGCTGCTGGTTTTTATGGCCAAAAGAGAGGAAATATCTTGCCTCAAATATCTAGATATTTTGAGGGCAAAATATCTAGATATTTTGAGGGCAAAAAGAAAAGATTTTGTTCGGCCACGAAGTGGGCATCTGAGACCGCAGTGTTCTTCGGAATGATGAAACAGAGATACCTGCCAAAATTGAACAAAAAATAATGCAAAACGAAAGCTCGGGGACCAAAACCGCGCGGGGTCCCGAAAATGGGCTGCCGGGCACCGGAAGTGGTGTTCGGCTGCGAAGTGGGTCTCGGAGACCCCAGTGTCCCTTGGAAGGACCAAACAGAGGTGTCTGCCAAAAATGAACAGACATCGATGCAAAATGAATGCTCGGGGCCAAAACCGCGCGGTTCGGGATCCCGAAAATGGGCTGCCGGGCACCGGAAGTGGTGTTCGGCTGCGAAGTGGGTCTCAGAGACCCCAGTGTCCCTCGGAAGGACCAAACAGAAGTGTCTGCCAAAAATGAACAGACATCGATGCAAAATGAAGCTCGGGGCCAAAACCGCGTGGTTCGGGATCCCGAAAATGGGCTGCCGGGCTCCGGAAGTGGTGTTCGGCTGCGAAGTGGGTCTCAGAGACCCCAGTGTCCCTCGGAAGGACCAAACAGAGGTGTCTGCCAAAAATGAACAGACATCGATGCAAAATGAATGCTCGGGGCCAAAACCGCGCGGTTCGGGATCCCGAAAATGGGCTGCCGGGCACCGGAAGTGGTGTTCGGCTGCGAAGTGGGTTTCTGAGCCCCCAGTGTCCCTTAAATGGGAGTAAATGAGATGCATGCCAAAAACCGGAGAAATCGGAGATGGTTGGGCGGTCCCGAACCGAGGCACACGGCCTAACGGCTCCGAAAACCGGGAACCGGGCTCCGAAATGGGAAAAATGGCCTACGGCCACGAAAAGTAGCGCACGGCCACCGAGAGATGGTCTACAGGACCACTCCCTTCCCTCAGGAAAGAAAACAGAGAAAACCGAGTCTGGTTCGCAAACCGAGACAAGGCACAGAAGAAGGTTCGGAAGTCCGGAGGCGGGGCGCACGGCCGCGACTCTGAGACTTCTGAACGAGCACAGTATGCAACATCACCGAGCGCTCAATCGGTGACTTCTGAGTCTTAAGGTCGGTCAAAAATGGGGTGTCTACAGTTGCCCTCTTTGACAGAACTCGGAAGTCACAAGTGACGACGGGAGTGAATGTCAAAGCCCAGAGACGACCCATTTTTGACAAGGCCGAAGACTTAGACAATCATACAAGATGAACAGATAAATGTGTGCCCGCAGGCGTGCCCGCAGGCAGGGGGCAAAAGGCAAATGATATGCAGAAAGATTTTGATAATTGGACTTATACGCTACGCGAAGCCGGTTTGAAGATTGGACTTATACGCTACGCGAAGCCGGTTTGAAGATTGGACTTACACGCTACGCGAAGCCGGTTTGAAAATTGAGGATTCATGCAATGCACTGTAATGAAACAAATATGCGAAATAAATGCAACATTTAAGCGAATGCTAGGCAAGCAAGTAAACTCGAGCCAAACTACATCTCGTGCAGAAAGATGTAAGAAAAAAAATGCAATTCTCATTGCGTCTCACGCAGAGAAGGCTAAAAGTGACTACGAGAGTACCCGGGAGTCTCACACACAACATCTCTCTGCGTATCACACACAGGAGGAAAGAAGGTAAACCTCTCAGCGTAGTACACGCGAGAGAAGAAAGATAAAATTTCTCAGCGTATCACACGTAAGAGAAGAAGGGCAGACCTCTCAGCATATCACATGCAAGAGAGGGGAAGATCATCTCTCAGCGTATCACACGCAAGAGAGAAAAGGTAAATTTCTCAGCGTATCACACGCATAAGAAGGAAGACAGACCTCTCAGCATATCACATGCAAGAGAGGGAAAGAAGCATCTCTCAGCGTATCACACGCAAGAGAGGAAAGGTGAATTTCTCAGCGTATCATACGCATAAGAAGGAAGATAGACCTCTCAGCATATCACATGCAAGAGAGGGAATGAAGCATCTCTCAGCGTATCACACGCAAGAGAGAGGAAAGGTGAATTTCTCAGCGTATCACACGCATAAGAAGGAAGACAGACCTCTCAGCATATCACATGCAAGAGAGGGAAGGAAGCATCTCTCAGCGTATCACACGCAAGAGAGGAAAGGTGAATTTCTCAGCGTATCACACGCAAGAAGGAAGATAGACCTCTCAGCATATCACATGCAAGAGAGGGAAGGAAGCATCTCTCAGCGTATCACACGCAAGAGAGGAAAGGTGAATTTCTCAGCGTATCACACGCATAAGAAGGAAGATAGACCTCTCAGCATATCACATGCAAGAGAGGGAAGGAAGCATCTCTCAGCGTATCACACGCAAGAGAGGAAAGGTGAATTTCTCAGCGTATCACACGCATAAGAAGGAAGATAGACCTCTCAGCATATCACATGCAAGAGAGGAAGGAAGCATCTCTCAGCGTATCACACGTAAGAGAGGAAAGGTGAATTTCTCAGCGTATCACACGCATAAGAAGGAAGATAGACCTCTCAGCATATCACATGCAAGAGAGGGAAGGAAGCATCTCTCAGCGTATCACACGCAAGAGAGGAAAGGTGAATTTCTCAGCGTATCACACGCATAAGAAGGAAGACAGACCTCTCAGCATATCACATGCAAGAGAGGGAAGGGTCGTCTATCAGCGTATCACACGCAAGAGAGGAAAGGTGAATTTCTCAGCGTATCACACGCATAAGAAGGAAGATAGACCTCTCAGCATATCACATGCAAGAGAGGGAAGGAAGCATCTCTCAGCGTATCACACGCAAGAGAGGAAAGGTGAATTTCTCAGCGTATCACACGCATAAGAAGGAAGATAGACCTCTCAGCATATCACATGCAAGAGAGGGAAGGAAGCATCTCTCAACATATCACATGCAAGAGAGGAAAAGAAGCATCTCTCAGCGTATCACACGCAAGAGAGGAAAGGAAGCATCTCTCAACATATCACATGCAAGAGAGGAAAAGTGAATTTCTCAGCGTATCACACGCATAAGAAGGAAGATAGACCTCTCAGCATATCACATGCAAGAGAGGGGAAGATCATCTCTCAGCGTATCACACGCAAGAGAGGAAAGGAAGCATCTCTCAACATATCACATGCAAGAGAGGAAAAGAAGCATCTCTCAGCGTATCACACGCAAGAAAGGAAAGGAAGCATCTCTCAACATATCACATGCAAGAGAGGAAAAGATCAACAATGCAAGTGAAAAAGGTGCATAACAATGCAGGTAGAGTGTGCATAACAATGCAACGAATGAGCATAACAATGCAAGTGAAAAAGGTACATAACAATGCAGGTAGAGTGTGCATAACAATGCAACGAATGAGCATAACAATGCTAGTGGATGTGCATAACAATGCAAGGGAAAAAGGTGCATAACAATGCTAGATAGATGTGTATAACAATGCAACGAATGGGCATAACAATGCTAGATAGATGTGCATAACAATGCAACGAATGAGCATAGTGTGATTGATACACGAAGTGAGCAGAGTATGATAGATAACTAAAGGTGAACACAAAGCGTGATAGATGCACTATGTGAACAAATGTGATTGATACACTAAAGGTGTGTGATGGATACACAAAAAGTGAATGTGCGTGATAGAT
Source organism: Camellia japonica (assembly GCA_030407325.1). Taxonomy (NCBI): domain Eukaryota; kingdom Viridiplantae; phylum Streptophyta; class Magnoliopsida; order Ericales; family Theaceae; genus Camellia; species Camellia japonica. The sequence goes on along the minus strand of JAPPVO010006734.1, from coordinate 29,203 downwards.
ACACAAAATGGATGAAGTGTGATTGATACACTAAAGTGAAGAGAGTGTGAGTGACACACTAAGTGGAAATGTGTGTGATAGATACACGAAATGAATGATCTCAAATGGAACTCCTTTGAATGAACCGTACATACAATATCGTGCATGACTGAGAAAGAAACTTGATAGGTACAATGCATTACAATGCATGATGCTTAAGGAAAGCAATAAATGGACAAAGCGGCGCTTTAGAAAGCACCTCATGAGGTGAGTGGCGGTGAACCGCTCTACTCTGATGGGGATCTCCCTCGTGCTCTTCGAACACTTTACCTTGAACACACAGCACAAAGGTTCTGGAATGCTAACAAGTAACAATATCTGCATGTAGGAGCCACGGCTGCCGCTTGTCTTCCTGATCATACTCACAACTTTCCCTATTCTCCAATGGGGTGACAGACTAGGTTGGTTCAGTATCCAGAATTGAGGTGCGTACATGCTATCTCAACCTATGGGGCTTCCATACAGATTTCAAGCCGAGGACACGCCTCTGGGTATTCAAACCAGACTTTAGTCTCGGAAATCCCGAACCTTTGCGTTCTAGGCCACGGCCATTCGAACTCTAGTTTCCACCGTCGCAGTTGGTCTCCTAGGAACTCATCGCAAACACGACCAAGATGCCTCTGGCAGGGGCTGGTATTCAGAGAGAGCATTTCTGATCGCCATTCTGGCTTGAAGTAGACTTGATCTTGAGCTTGAGGTAGAGGCACACTCATACTTCGGAACATTGGCAAGACCTGAAGAGATACACACGGAATACAGTCTCGGAACTTACTGAAGTTGGAACAAACTCAGATGCCGACATTTTCCTTCTTTTGCTTTGCAGCCCGAAACTCATAGCTTCAGATAGGTCCTGGTTTTACTGTTCTCACATGACCTGGGTTGAACCCTGCGGTTTATGAAAGAACAAATTCTGTTTTGCACAAATGTGGAGAACGGCACGGCACTCGGAGCACAAAATTTTTATTTTTGAAAATGAGAAAAGGATTCTCAACCGGGTATTGAGCCTACAACTGACCACAGCCAAAACAACTCAACACAGAAAAACAAAAGGTAAACGACCTAAATACGACGAGACACGCTCGGGATGACTCAAAACAAGAAATGAGACAAACGAAAAGACACGACACTCAGACGTGCACAGGGAGCCTGTTTCACCGGGTGTGTTTCCCACCCTTTCTTATTTATGATTCTCACATCACTCGGCCCTCAAGCTCTGTTTTTCTGAAAAAGCCCTTTTCTTACTTTCTTCTCGCACGTCTCTCTATTCTTCAATCTCTCATTTTTCAATCCCTCCCCTGGGTGGTTGATAGATAAACACAAGTTGCGAGGTCACGCCTCAGCATTCTGCTAGATTCTTCTTCTGCTCACAGCTAGTGAATTCCTCCCGCAGAGGGGTTGCGCTCAACAGGTGTGTAGCAAATCTGCAGCTGACATCGATTGATGATGCTTTGCTGGGGAGTTTGGACGTGATCAGATCTGTCAAGATGAGGAAGTGGAATATCTTGATCCATTCCCGTTCGTGCCTCACACTTGGCTTGATACCTCGCTGCTTGGAGGGTGAGAGAGCTTTCAGCACTTTGCTTATTAGCTTCAGTTGTGCCCTTCTTGGCGAATATAGTGCCCTTCTTGGTAAGTATGGTGCCCTTTCTGGCAAATGCATTGGCTACGGGGAAAAGACAGAACACCTGACTCAATTGTGCCCCTAGTTCATCATTTTGACCATTTTTTGTTTTTGCTTTCCCTAAAAAATTTTGACCAAAATGAGAGTTAGATTAACATGCTTGTTCGATTTTTGATTTGAAATCATGCAAGTCAGGCTATGAGCACTGAAAATTTTCCTTTTTTGGGTCCAAGAAATGGTCCAGTTTTGGAAAATGAAACAATTTTCGAGAAAATTAGTCAACCTCAGTAAAAATTCTCAAAAACTATTTTTGCAAACGGCCAATGCTCAACAAGCGCGGAACCTACTCCTGAGATGCACAACCTCGGATCCAAAGAAAACTGCCCTGTGCTTGAAGAGAGCTGCATGGCAACGGAAAGTTGCCCCTTGTTTGAACGGCACCGCGGCGTTGAATGGCAACGGAAAGTTGCCCCTTGTTTGGATGGCGCCGCAGCACTATAATCAGTCCTCAGAGTGATGATGACAACCGAACTCTCATACAGAGAAGGCAAAGATGATCAAAACCATTACATGGACACAATCGAATTTGAATGTTTTACGGCTGGACTTCAGATGAAGTTGCCTACGTATCCCAAACATGGGAATCAAGCCTTACGTAGTTCGGGTTAAGGTACACTCGGGTATTTAACCTCTCCTTTTTATGCTCTAACTTTTGCCAAGGCGCCTGTTGCAGGTTTTCGACCTTGCGAGCTTTGTTTTCTTTCTTTTCTTTTCATTTCTTTTCTTCTTCTTTTTTTTCTTCTTTTTTGCATTTTCTTTTCTTTCTTTTTTGCATTTTTTATCTTTGCATTTTTTCTCTTTTTTTCTTTTTTCATTCTTTTCTTTGCTCTAACTTTTGCCTGGGTCGCCCTTTCGGGTTTTCGGCCCAGCGAGCCTCTCAAAGGGTAAAAGTGTAACTTGGTCCATGCCAAATGGTTGTAGGGTTTTGAAGTCATCCGTATCCAGGAGAGTGGCTGTTGTATTGATTGCAGAAAGATCACCTTTGGCTCTTCGAGCACATCGGACATTTTTTGCCCCTAGTTCGAGGGGTGCTTCTGTCTAGCTTTGCAAGCTTCTTTTGACGACATCTGATCCTCTTGATCTGACTTTGGTGCCTCTTGTTCGAGGGCTGCTTCAAATCTGGCCACACAGGCCTCATTGTAGTTGACCGTTGAACATTCTGAATTCAAGTTCAAGGTTTGAAAGCAAAGGGGTTGAGTCTCGAGGCTGAGAGCGATCCTAAGCTGCACAATCTCAAGAGCGATTCCACACATGTCTTCGCAGGACCGCGCAAAACATTTTTTTTGAAAGTTTTTAAGAAAGCGACAAATCGCTCGCGCTGAAGACAGTGTAGGACCAATCTGGATCAAAGCTAGGGTCCTTCTCAGTACTCACACTAACAAGCATGATTTCATTCATTAAGGGCTTAGCACGCCTCTCTTTCTCTCAATTTGATCAAAGTTTTGCAAATCCCGAGGAATTCCTTCCTCTTTGTTTTCACCGCAGTGTTCAAAAAGGTTTTGAAAAATTAGGTCATTACAATGACTTCAAGGCACAAAAGCAGGTGGAATGCACTGCCATTTCATTCAAATCCCGGCACAACTAGCACACGGCAGAAGCAAATGCGAGAGCGTGGAAACACTGCTGTTTCATTCAAAATCTGTTGGCATAACTGGCTCCCTGGCAGAAACAGACTCAAAACAAAACAAAAAGACAACACAAAACAAAATGGTGACGCCCGAGGTAACACCCCCGGAATCACCCGACTCCTATACAACAGGACTGACTCGATACAACAAGACAGACCCAAAACAAAAGAGACTGACTCAAAACAAAAAGACAGACTCAAAACAAAACAACAAAACTGACCCAATACCCAAGTCAGAAAGCAAAAACTGTATTTGCACATTGCTCAAAACAGTGTGTGCCATTCCACATATGGAGTAAACTGAGCGCTGCCCGCAGGTGGTTCATCCCCGATCACATCACATTATCCCCACAAGTTCAGATCAGTGCCGATAGACTTTGCAGAGCTTGGCGGGGGACAACCCGTTGTCAAAAGATCCTGTACTTCATGGCGAAGACGGAAGCAGTCGTCGGTAGTATGGCCAGTTTGCTGATGGTACGCGCAGTACTGGGTAGCATCATGTGTAGCCGGAAGAGGGTTCGGGAGAGGCCGAGGCTCAAGGGGTTTGAGATGGCCTTGTCCACAAGGATTTGGAAAGCTTTGGACAAAGGCATGTGGAGAGGTGGAAGACCCTCTGACCTCGAGGTTGGTACTTCTGGGTTTGTGGATTTTTGCTGGCACCAAAGAGAGATTGGCAGGTGCTGGCCTGGTTTGCTGATCTCTTCTGAGTGCAGGATTGCTTTCTGATACAACGACCCTTCTCCCGTTTTCCCTTGATTCAGACTGCCCCGACTTGAGTGGCGAAAATGCGTCCACAGTTTTTGCAACAACTGAGCACTTGCTCTTTGTTCAGTCCCTCGGCTTTCAAAGCCTCAACAGCCAACAGAAGATGTTCATGGGGATCCATGTCCGCCCCTATCTTGTTCTTTCCACTCGCCTCCACTTTGCCAAGGGATTGGCCTTCTCAATGCAGCCCGTCCAAGACTGGGGAGCCTTTTGACATGAAACTCTTAGCATGTGGTTGATGATGGAGCCAATCCAAGGCTAATCTGCCACTGTTCTTGAGATCTTCATCATTCTTAGCTCAGAAGTAGTGGGTCACGGGTTTGAGATGATTGGGGTTCAAGTGCATCATCGTGCTTAAGCCATGCTTTCGGGATAAACATCTCGGGCTTGAGTATATGGGTCGGGGGTATATACTGGGGTTGTAGGTGGGTGGCAGTGTATGGCTGAGGTTGGGATGTGGATGAGGTACTTGGTCCTTGGGGTTTTGAAATGGAGCTATTGTCCGGTTGTCAATGAGATTCTGGATCTCATGACGAAGGCGGTAGCAATCATTGGTGCCATGGCCACGCTGCTGATGATATACACAGTATTTGCTGGGGTTATGTCTGGCAGGGAGTGGGTTTGGCAAAGGTTGAGGATTAAGGGGTTTGAGATGCCCTCTTTCCATCAGGACTTTGAATGCGCTGGTTAGGCTCATATGGAGGGGGGTGAAAAATCTACCCTGAGCTCGGGCTGGGCTGGCTATTTGTAGGCTGGCCTTGGAAAAAGGGTCGGCTATGGCGACTGTGTTGACTTTAGCAGGTTTGGAAAGGCCCTGCGAATCTTCAGCTGGCAAAAGTGGGTCAAAGTTCGGTGGGGTCCCGAAGTTGGGTGTGAGGCAGATGCCCCAGATGGGCGTTGCGTTTCAGCACTGGTCTCATCCTGCATTGCAGTTCCCTGATTTAACACTGCTATCATAGCCACAAATCTTCCGAACCTTGTGCCATCACGGGTCTACTGATGATGTGACTGGTGACTGTCGGATCAGATGAGCCAATGAGCCCTGTCTGGCCCTTCTTTGCCTCGCCTTAGCGAAAGAACACTGGTTGCCCTTGAATTGAATTTCTGACCTAACAAAGTCTATCAGCACTAGTCCAATGTACCCGGGGGATATCGGAGCCTCCTGAAGCTATGGTTCCGAGACTACCTAGCAAAAGAGAAAACCGACAGCATCTCAGCCTGATTTCACCCGAACAGATATGAGCATACTAGAATGACTGTGCCCTCTACTGAATTCTGCCCCAAAATTCTGCCTGTAAACTGACACCCTCAGGTAAACTGAATCCACCAAATACTGATGCCCGCAGGCCTGATACCCAAATACTGAATGGTGCCCGCAGGCCTGATGCCAAACTCGCAAACTGATACATGCATTCCCTGTAGAGACGCACTCTAACAAGCACATAACAGATAAGTGAGAGCCAAAACACCCCTATGTTGGGGTAGGGTTTCCCTGTCCTATTTTGTCAGGAGCTAGGGTTTCACTACGCACGCAGCGGTTCAAACAACCTATAAACGGGTAAGCAACCTGTCCTAGTTTGGAATGGTCACTATGGATCCGAATATGCACTAGGTCGAATGGTCAAAAAGGGTGCCCCGGTAAAACCGGGGTTTGTGTTCCCATGCTGTCAGAGCCCAGAGCCGATCAGCCTTACGGACATGACTTGACAAGACAAGCCTCCGGCAAATCGTTCGGGAATGGCATATGGCAAACACGGTGTCCTAGGCGCACCAATGCAAATGCAATGCAAAGAAACACACAAGTGTAGTCAAAAGCAGATATCATGAGTTCGAGTCAAGTTCTCTAAATCCCCAGCAGAGTCGCCAGAAACTGTAACAACGCCCGCGGGGGACCTCGCTACAGTTCGGACTCGATTTTGTTGCGGTTCTAAATCTGAACCAAAGAGTCCAAATCCGGCAAATCGTTTTGAGAAAAACAGATTTTTTGAAAGAAGTGCCAAACATGGACTGCTTTGCCAGATAACAGAGTCGCCACCTAAATATTTTTTAAATGGGAAATTTAGGAAACCCTGACTCGTGCCAAAGGCCACGTGTCCGTCATCACCAAAGTTGCTCGGCTCGGGAACTTGGGTACGATTGGGGAAGGTCACATCGTGAGCACCCCCGCTCGCCCGGTCAAAGACCGGCCTCTACTAACCATGATATCTGTTTTTGAAAACTTTGTGCGTTCTTATTCCGGTTATTAGCCTAGGTTACTATGTGATGCTCGCAGCAAACAAGTATAGACTGAATCGCTGAATTGGAACAAACATTCATGTTTGTTTGTTTGAAAATGGTTTGATGGTGCTACCCGCAGTAGGCTAAGACGCGGATTTGCCACCCTCAGGTGGGCTTAGAAAACATGATTTTGCCACTATCTAGTGGGCTTAAAACAAACATTTGATGAATTGCTCCAATTCAGATAACTCAACCTCCACCCACAGGCATTCAAGGCAGATATATCACATAAGCACATAGCCTCATGGTAAGCATGCTATCATGGCAACACTCACACACATGCAAGGATGCTAAAGCATAAAACTCACCTAGTACTCCAAGCCAAAACAGAACCGATTAGAAATCATGCATGATCCTAAGTATACAGAATGCCTAATGCAACACATGCAAAATGCAACTATAGCAGGCTCGGCTATCTAAACATGGCATATGAAATGCTACAACTATCACGTATTCAATTTGGAATTGAAATACAAATGCAGTTTGTATGATGCGCCGAGCCCGGTGCATGCAAAACAGATGAATGATGCAAACATGCTGTCATACTGTATGCTAATTGAAATATGCCCTATATCTAACCATCGTAAGCGAGTAAATAAAAGGGAAGAAAGACGTGGGGTTGGAAGACATACATCACACACCACACTTATTACAATTATGCCCTCGCGCAGAGGGTCCGAATAAATAATACAGTCCGAAATAAAAGAATAATACAGTCCAAATAATACAGATTTCTAATTAATTAACAAATTAACTAAGAAAGACTGTAAACTGGCATGCAAGCCAGGGGCTGCCTCGCTTCGCTGAATGATGTATGCGGGCTGCTCTGGCGCGGAAATCCACTGGGATGCCCCAATTAGCCTCTGTTTGCACTTTTCTCGAAATGCGTGCCAACTCTGAAAAGTTGTGATCCTTGATTTTGCTGCAACAGAGAGCAGGAAAAGGGCATAGCAATGTATTTCACAAATATATGCATGCCTCGATCCTCGTGCCACCAATCACGCATACCGATGCATGATGGCCGAGGAATCGGATTGCACAACTCAATATAGATGAATGCACATGAATGCTACAACAAAACCTAACTCCATCATGAGTGATCCGGAGTGTCGGTGACTTGGGAATTGAGACCCGTTCCGTCACTCGGAGTACGAAACGTGCCTCGTTTCCCGTACCCGGGCTAACTCTATCCCGAATACGATGCAATATGCATGATATGCATGGAATGCAGCTAATATACAGTCTAGCATGCTCAATGCTATGAAAATGAGATGTCTCGAAATGCGTGCACACGGGCACGCAAATCGAGAAAATACATGAATGCAATCTAAGATACAACCTGGTATGCACTATGCTGTAAAATGAGATGAAAATGAGATGCCTCGAAAAGCGTACACGCGGGCACGCAAACCGAGGCGATGATGTGAAATGCAAATCGGATAAAATAGAGGGCCTCGAAATACGTGCCACGGGCACGCAAACCGAGGCAGAGGCATACGCAATGCCAAGCGGATAAAACAGAGTGCCTCGAAATGTGTGCACACGGGCACGCAAACCGAGGTGGAGGCATACGCAATGCCAAACGGATAAAACAGAATGTCTCGAAATGCGTGCACACGGGCACGCAAACCGAGGCAGAGGCATACGCAATGCCAAGCGGATAAAACAGAGTGCCTCGAAATGCGTGCACACGGGCACGCGAACCGAGGCGGAGGCATACGCAATGCCAAGCAGATAAAACAGAGTGCTCGAAATGCGTGCACACGGGCACGCAAACCGAGGCGGAGATGTGAAGTGCAAATCGGATAAAACCGAAGTGCCTCAAAATGCGTGCACACGGGCACGCAAACCGAGGCGATGGTATGAAAATGCAAATCGGATAAAACCGAAGTGCCTCGAAATGCGTGCACACGGGCACGCAAACCGAGGCGGAGGCATACGAAGCATGAAATGCAAATTGGGCTTACGCCAACATGAGAGGGTCTCAACCACACTCACATAGGCTGCCGTGAGATGAAAATGAAGTGCCTCGAAATGCGCGCACACGGGCACGCAAACCGAGGCAATGACATACGCAATGCAAATGACATACGGAATGCAAATTGGGCTTACACTAACATGAGTGGACCTCAGCCACACTCACATCAGATGCCGTCAGATAAAACGAGGCTGCCTCGAAATGCGCGCACACGGGCACGCAAACCGAGGCGAGGCTCTAAAGCACCAAAATGACATGCGAATGAGATGTAGCAAATGGCATAAGGAAGATGCAAATTCAGCAACTAAGATAATGCAAAAACAGCCCCCAAATTATGATAAAATTGCAACCGATGCCCAAAATGCGATGAAATGCACCCGAAATGGCCTACAGCCCTATTAAACATACAGAATATGGACATGGAATGCAAAACAGTGGCAAGGCAGCCCCTAAACTAGCATTTTATTAGCACAAAGCAAGGCCAAATAATGCTCACAAGTATGGAAACAAAAGCTTGCAAAAATACGGTAAAAGAGGGGAATTACAAAGCAAGTGATATGTACAATGCTCAAACCCAAAAAATCAGTTCTACAACATTGAAGATGGAACAAAAATATGCACAAATGCAAGAGATGGAAGCCTCTAAAACAGTGTGTAGATATACTAAACATAGCATGCAAAATTGGGCCAAAAGAGGGGTATAAAGAGAGATACCACAAGCAATGACCAAACAACTTAAGACCCTTAATAAAACTTGAAGAATAGACCAAAATAAGACACTTCACAAGCCTGACGAAGGCCAGAAACAGAAGCTAGAATGGCCTAAACAAACATGCGATTTTACGGTAAATTTGAAGAATTTCAAAGCAAGTACTAAAACCAATTACCAAATGGCTTAAGACCCTTCACAAATCATGATGTATGGACCAAAATAAGACTCATTAAAGGCCTGATGAAGGCCAAAAACAGAATCCAAAATAGTCTAACAAAGCATGCAAGATAGGCGTAGAACATGGATTCAAAGCAAGTGTATGATAGAGGAGGAAAACATGGTTGAGCCCTTCTTCAATGTTGAAGAGGGGCTCAAAATGAGCACAATATCAGTAGGTTGCATATTCCAACTCAGATCACAAATAGGCTAATTAACTCATGCAATTTTACGGTAAAATTGAAGAATTTCAAAGGAAGTGCATGCTAGAGCCACCAAATGATGGAGCCCTTCTTCAATGTTGAAGAGGGGCTCAATATAAGCCCACTAACAGTTTACATTAGTCCCGAAATCAGATCACTCATAAGCCAAATATTCAATGCAAAATAAAGGCATACAAGATGCTATTGAAGCAAGTGCACCATAGAGGGCTCAAACAGGGTTGAGCCCTTAACAAAGATGAAAATGAGCTCAAAAGAGGACTACTTTCAGTAGGGGTCGGAGCTCAACACAATAAGCAAATAGGCTTAAGATTTGAAGCAAAAATGAGCTCAAAAGAGGGTGAAGTGTACTTACCCTTGAAGATCAAGACTTTGGTTGCTCTTTGCTTGATGAAAGTTGCTTCTAAGCTTCTCAAGAACCCTCCTTGCTGCTGGAATGGAGTTGGTGATGGTGATGCTAGGTGTTGATGAACAAATAATGCAAGACTTGAAGAAATTTGGAGCTTTTTTGCTATGGAAATGGAGGAATTGGAAGAGGAGCTCTTCAAAGGATTTCTCTAACCTCAAAACCAGCTAGGAGCTGCTGGTTTTTATGGCCAAAAGAGGAAATATCTTGCCTCAAATATCTAGATATTTTGAGGGCAAAATATCTAGATATTTTGAGGGCAAAAAGAAAAGATTTTGTTCGGCCACGAAGTGGGCATCTGAGACCGCAGTGTTCTTCGGAATGATGAAACAGAGATACCTGCCAAAATTGAACAAAAAATAATGCAAAACGAAAGCTCGGGGACCAAAACCGCGCGGGGTCCCGAAAATGGGCTGCCGGGCACCGGAAGTGGTGTTCGGCTGCGAAGTGGGTCTCGGAGACCCCAGTGTCCCTTGGAAGGACCAAACAGAGGTGTCTGCCAAAAATGAACAGACATCGATGCAAAATGAATGCTCGGGGCCAAAACCGCGCGGTTCGGGATCCCGAAAATGGGCTGCCGGGCACCGGAAGTGGTGTTCAGCTGCGAAGTGGGTCTCAGAGACCCCAGTGTCCCTCGGAAGGACCAAACAGAAGTGTCTGCCAAAAATGAACAGACATCGATGCAAAATGAAAGCTCGGGGCCAAAACCGCGTGGTTCGGGATCCCGAAAATGGGCTGCCGGGCTCCGGAAGTGGTGTTCGGCTGCGAAGTGGGTCTCAGAGACCCCAGTGTCCCTCGGAAGGACCAAACAGAGGTGTCTGCCAAAAATGAACAGACATCGATGCAAAATGAATGCTCGGGGCCAAAACCGCGCGGTTCGGGATCCCGAAAATGGGCTGCCGGGCACCGGAAGTGGTGTTCGGCTGCGAAGTGGGTTTCTGAGCCCCCAGTGTCCCTTAAATGGGAGTAAATGAGATGCATGCCAAAAACCGGAGAAATCGGAGATGGTTGGGCGGTCCCGAACCGAGGCACACGGCCTAACGGCTCCGAAAACCGGGAACCGGGCTCCGAAATGGGAAAAATGGCCTACGGCCACGAAAAGTAGCGCACGGCCACCGAGAGATGGTCTACAGGACCACTCCCTTCCCTCAGGAAAGAAAACAGAGAAAACCGAGTCTGGTTCGCAAACCGAGACAAGGCACAGAAGAAGGTTCGGAAGTCCGGAGGCGGGGCGCACGGCCGCGACTCTGAGACTTCTGAACGAGCACAGTATGCAACATCACCGAGCGCTCAATCGGTGACGTCTGAGTCTTAAGGTCGGTCAAAAATGGGGTGTCTACAGGAAGTTTTTGATCAAGGAAGATATTAAGGTCATGGGTATTTTGGAGACCAAAATAAAAGCTATTAATGAAAATAAAATCTTCTCATCTTGTATGAGCAAATGGTCCTTTTTGACTAATTCTCAACCTAATAAAACTGGTAGGATTTGTGTGTTTTGGGATCCTGATTTCTGCAATGTCACTCTGATAAATTTTTCGGATCAATATATTCTTTGTGACATTACTGACTTAGCTCAGGCTAAGGTTTTCACTATCTGTTTTGTATATGCTGAAAATTGCCATGTTTTGAGGACTGATTTTTTTGACTGTATGCTGAGGCAATCTCTCTTATATTCTGCCTCCCCCCTAGCTTTTCTAGGGGACTTTAATGCTATTAGGTATAGTTTTGAGAAGTTTGGGGGCTCTCTTCAGTGGAATAGTGAGAAAGAGGTTTTTAATTCTTATATCCTTAATGCTGAGCTTGATGATTTATCTTATGGTGGTTGTCAATTTACTTGGGCTAATAAAAGAACTAGGGGTGATTACATAGCCACTAAAATTGATAGAGTCTTGGTCAATAAATCTTGGATTGACCAATTCCCTGCCTCTAATGCTATGTTTCTCCCCTCTAGTATCTCTGATCACTCCCCTGCTGTTGTTACTGTTTCGGGTAAGGACTCCTCTTTCAAAAAGCCTTTTAAGTACTTTGACTTTTGGGCCAATCATGAGGAGTTCCTTCCTCTGGTCTCGCAGGATTGGAATCAGTACATTTTAGGTGTTCCTATGTTTAGAGTTTGTCAAAAACTCCGTACTTTGACTTTTGGGCCAATCATGAGGAGTTCCTTCCTCTGGTCTCGCAGGACTGGAATCAGTACATTTTAGGTGTTCCTATGTTTAGAGTTTGTCAAAAACTCCGTAGTTTGAAGCCTACCCTTAAATCCTTGAACAAGAAGGATTTCAGTGATATTTCCATGCGAGTCTTGGCTACCAAAGCTGAATTGAACTCCATTCAATGGAAACTTGACAAGGACCCTAGTAACAATTCTTTCCAACTCCTGGAAAAGAGTCTTCTTAAAAATATGTGGATCTTAGTGATGCTGAGGAGAGCTTGGCTCAGCAGAAATCTAAGGTCCAATGGCTTGGTTTGGGGGATAAAAATAGCAGATTTTTCTTTAGATCTGTTAAGAGTAACCTCAATAGAGGTAAAATTCTTAATGTTGAATTGGAGGGTGGCAGGTTCTCATCCAAACCTAAGGAAGTTCATGAGGCATTTATAGACTATTTCTCCAAGCTTTTTGGTTCTCCTTCTCAAAATCCGTATGCTGGTTCTAGTAGAATTCAAAATCTGATCCATTCTAGAATCACTTCTGAGCAAGCTGTTAAAATGGCCAGTCCTGTTACTGATAAGGAGATTAAAGATGTCTTCTAGTCTCTTAAAACTAATAAGGCCCTGGGCCCTGATGGGTTTTCTGCTGGTTTTTTTAGAAGTGCTTGGGAGGTTGTTGGGAAAGATGTTACCTAGGCTATTAGAACTTTCTTTGAATCTGGGAAACTTCTTTCCGAAATCAACAATACTACTATTGCTCTCATCTCTAAGATTCCCAACCCTGTTAAAGTGGGAGACTACAGACCTATCTCCTGTTGCAATACTATCTATAAGTGCATTGCCAAGATTATTGCTAACAGAATTAAAGTTGTCCTCCCTGATCTTATTGATCTAGTCCAATCTGCTTTTGTTCATGGGAGGAGAATCTCTGACAATATTTTCCTGTCTCAAGAGATTATGAGAGGTTATCATAAGAACTCACCTGTGCCTAAGTGTGCTATGAAAGTGGATATCATGAAAGCTTATGATACATTTAGATGGGAATTTATCATTGATGTTCTTATTGCTATGGGGTTTCCCCAAGCTATGATCTCTTGGATCAAAGCTTGCATGACTAGCCCATCCTTTTCTATCTGTATCAATGGGAGCCTTCATGGTTACTTTAAAGGGGCTAGAGGTCTTAGACAAGGTGACCCCATGTCTCCTTACCTTTTTGTTTTGGCTATGGAGGTCCTTGCTAGGATTTTGGATGAAAAGTCCAAACATCCTCCTTTTAAATTTCATTGGAGATGCAAGAAAACTAGAATTATTAATCTGTGCTTTGCTGATGATCTTATGATTTTTAGTAAAGGCGATGTTAACACTGTTCGTATGATTATGGAAGGTTTGGATGAGTTCAGTTCTCTTTCGGGTCTCACTCCCAACCCTAGTAAGAGCAACATCTTCTTTTCTGGGTGCAATAAAGAGTTAAGAGAGGGTATTCTTCAAATTGCCACTTTCACTGTTGGTACTCTACCTGTCAAATACCTTGGTGTGCCCCTTATCACTACCAAGCTTAAAGCCTCTGATTGTACACAACTTGTTGACAGGATCACTAGGAGGATTAGTAGTTGGACCAATAAACTTTTATCTTATGCTGGAAGGGCACAACTTATCCAGACCATTCTATTTTCTATGCAAGTTTATTGGTCTTCCTTATTCATCTTGCCAAAAGAGTTATTAAGGACATTGAGAGTCTTCTAAGAGCCTTCCTTTGGTCTGGCACGGATCTTAGGAAGCATAGTGCGAAGATTGCTTGGGATGTAATTTGCACTCCGAAGAAAGAGGGCGGTCTGGGGTTTAAATCTATTGAGATTTGGAACAAGGCTGCCATTGCCAAACATGTTTGGTTCCTCTTTTCTGGAGGGGAAAAATCAATGTGGTGCTAATGGGTCAAATCTTATCTTCTTAAAGGGAGGTGTTTCTGGAAAATCAAAGTTCCTAGTGACCGTTCATGGGTCTGGAGGAAAATCCTCTCTTTTAGGCCTATCATTTACCCTCTTATCAGGCATAGAATTGGCAATGGTCAGAATACATTTTTATGGTACGATAATTGGCACCATTTGGGCCCCCTTTGGGACAGGTATGGTGACAGGATTTTATATGACTCTGGCCTTAATGGGGATTCCAAAGTTAGTCAGATTATTGTTAGGGGTTCCTGGAATTGGCCTTTCCCCAACTCTTGGGATTTAAGGGAACTAACTTCCCAAACCCCTAACAATTGTTCTCCTAACCTCTTGGAAACTGATAAAGTTTTTTGGTCATTAAATCCACTATTAAATCAGCCTGGGAGTTATGGAGAAAGAAACAGGATATTGTGCCTTGGTATAAGTTGGTTTGGGGTCAGCCAAATGTAATACCCTGACCCTCGTACATGATTCTGGTATTTTTCCAGTCCTCTATTTTGTGTCTTAGAATGCCTATTGTGAAATTCTATGTGAATGTATGGTAAATTGCATGGAACTTAGAAATATGGATCTCTATCTTTTGAATTAGAACATTATCTGTTGCACTTGACTTATTTAAATCTGAAATTGGACACCTTAGAGGCTTAATGTTCAGAAATTGATTCGATATTAGGAATCTACATGATTTTTAAGCACTAATGGGATTTTCTGTGAAATTTTCATTTCGGCATGTTAAAGCGATTGAATTTCGTCTTATATGCCCCTTTATGTTTATATTCATCTTTAAGACTTCTTTGAGCCTATGATCAAAAAATGTGGGACTCCAAGGAAGAAGAAAAGAGAGAGTGAAGAAGAGGAATTGGGGGAAAACGTGAATCACCTAGAAAGCTTGGCAAAATTGTTAGATTTGTGTGATTAAATTCAAGGTAATTCAAGTTCTCTTATGGTGGTAACTTAGGAGTTGAAGTTATGTTTTGTTTGGTTCATGGATAATACATGTTTGATCTATGAGGGTTTTCCAATAATTGTCTATTTGACACTTTAATTGGGTGATGTATGAATTTATACTTCAATCCTTGGTTTATGTCATCTTTCCATGGAAATATGTTGGTGTCATGTGCCATGTTTGAAGAATTTGAATGTAGCATGGAATTAAGAAAGTGATGGCTTGTTGAAGCCTCCAAATTAGTTTAAATTGTCATAATCAAGGTAGAATCCATGTTATGGTGTTGTTAGGTTAAAGTATTGCGTGAGTTTAACCTTTGATTGCATGAAAAATGAGGTTTGGTTGCAAATTTTGTGTTGAAATCGAGCTGCCCTGAATCTGGGTCGTACGTCCGCTCGAGCGGAGGTCATGGCCGCTCGAGCGGGAAATGCACCCTCTCAGCAGTTCTTCTGAAAATTACTCTGTCTGCTCGAGCGGAGGAATTCCCGCTCGAGCGCAAAAATCGACTTCTCAGCATTTTTGATAGCATTGTACTGTCCGCTCGAGCGGACAAGTTGGCGCTCGAGCGGAGGACTGTTTTGTAGAAGAAAATGTGTTCGTTCAGTTTTGCGTGCTTGACTCTCTGGTGTTTTTAGAATATTTTTCTGATGAGTTTAAGATGGTTATAAATTCGTAAGAAATGTGGTGATACATGGAATGACTTCTTCAGGATTTAAAAAGGAAGAATACTAATTTATCAGTTATTGTGTACAGGGCACACTCCAGAAGGAACTAGTACGCCACCACAACACTGTGAGTAATAGTGCATTAAATATACATTTATGTATCAGTAATATCCGTTAATAACCTTCTGTTTTCTGTTTTCTGTTTTCTGTAAGTTATGGTAGTAACCTATGTGTTGAAATGTTGGAAAGATATACATACACATCTGTGTATTCTGGGCCGAAAGGCTATCTGGGCCGAAAGGCTATCTGGGCCGTAAGGCTAATCTGGGCTGAAAGGCCAATCTGATAATTTTGGGCCAATAGGCCAATCTGTTAAAGTTATATAAAGGCCAAGGGCCGTTCTGAAGACAAAACCCTATCAGACTTACTTTCGTACTTAAATTGGATATGTACTATTACGCATTGTGACTTATTGTTCAAATACTATTATTCACTGAGCTTGTCTCATTCTGTAATTTTGTCTGATTCTGTAGGAAGCCGGCTTGGAGCACACCCCTAGCGTCGTTTCATGCATTTTTGTCAGCCTAAGAGCAACCAGGCACTTGAAGGAACCCTACATACTAGACCAGTTTTACTTGTCCTCATAATTTTTGTACCATGTTTGCTGGTTAGGACTATTGTACTTAACGTTTTGTATGCCTAAACTCTGGGCTGGATTTGTAAATGCGTATGTAACCTGATTCTGTGTGCATATTCATTTTATATTTCAAGATGGTCCTGGCTTTTTGGTAGTTGCTCAATGGATGTGTCTGCATGTTGTTTTTCAAATTTAATGCTTCCGCTCAGGCCCCTAATGTCATTCATTACAAGGTCATTCTGTCTGTTCTGATTAGGTCATGCCCAAACCTTTTAGGCGGGTTAGGGGTGTGACAAGTGGTATCAGAGCACGAGTTGCTATCTCACACACGGATCCATTGAGCGTCAGGATGTCTAGAATGTGTAGGCATCATGTAGGGAAGAAAGAAAGATAGCAACGTGATATGATTTCTGTTAACACTAATGATGATGGCCAATGTTTCTGTATTCCTTGTGTATTGACTGTTTTGTAGACTATGGTGAGAACAAGGACCGATGAACCGGAAGATGCTACCTCGGCACGGTTGGACAGGATGGAAAGAATGATTATGGAAGTGGCGGAAACTTTACGGCAGCAACAACAGCAACAACCTCAGCCACCACCACCGCCAGTACCCCCACCTGTAGCGCAAGACATTCACGCTGAGGACCGTACCATTACACTTACAAGGGAGTTTAAAAAGATGAAACCACCATCGTTTAAAGGAGGAATTGAACCAATGAAGGCGGAAGCATGGGTGTTAGGGATAGAGAAATTGTTCGAAGTTTTCCCTTGTACTGAAGCTCAAAAGGTGCAGCTTGCTGCTTTCACTCTTGAAGATGAAGCACGGAGATGGTGGATGCTTATTAGAACAATGCATCAGGGGTTGACATGGGACAGGTTCTTGGTGCTGTTTTATGATAAATATTTTCCCCAGAGTATGCGAGACAAGAAAGTGACCGAATTTGAAACGTTGAGACAAGGAAACAAAACTGTTGCTGAGTATGAAGCTCAATTCGCGGAACTAGCCCGGTTTGCACCTCACATGGTAGACACAGAATACAAGAAGGCGCGGAAATTTGAAGGAGGATTGCGGAGTGCCATTCAGGACCGGATTAATGTGTTGAAATTGCCTACCTACGTGGATGTTTTGGAACGGGCTGTTATAGCAGAAGGGAATCTTGCTACTCAGACTCGGATTTCTGAATGGAAAGGGAAGAGGCAGAATAATCAATGGTCCAAGGGGATAACCACTTCACCAAACAAAAAGCAGAATTCAGGGATCTCCAGCTCTATTACTTCCCCCCAAAACTCAACTCCTGTGTGTCCAGAATGTGGGTGGAAACATCGTGGAGCTTGTTACCGATTGTCTGGGGCATGTTTTCGGTGTGGCAAAATGGGGCATTTGATAAAAGACTGTCCGCAAAAGAATCAACACTCTGGTAATAAGGCTGCCACAAGTTCAGCAGGGTCAACACCGACTCCTAATGCCAAGTCGACTGTCAACCCGGCTAACAACAAGGATACTACGAGGCAAGGTAGAGTGTTTGCGTTGGTTCCGGGAGATGTACAGAATGCAACAACAGTGGTATTAGGTACATTTATGGTTCATGGCCATTCTGCTTATGTTTTATTTGATTCTGGCTCTACCTGTTCCTTTGTGTCAAAACTATTTGCGAAGAACTTAGATAAACCTGAAGAAGAATTGGCTTATGTGTTGTGTGTATCATCACCTATGGGAAATTCTATGGTCTGTACTTCTGTCTATCCTGCTTGTGAAATCCTCATCGGAGATGTCTGTGTGTATGCTAATTTATTACCACTTGATATGATTTCGTTTGATATTATTTTGGGGATGGATTGGTTGGGTAAATATGGTGCTACTATAGACTGTTTAATGAAACAAATTAAATTCCACCCTCCGGGTCAATCAGAAACTATTTTTCAAGGACAGGAAGTGACGCCACCACCGTATGTGATCTCTGCAGCCAAGGCTTGCAAATTAATTCAAAAGGGGTGTCAGGGGTACTTATGTGGTGTTTTGGAAGAGCCAGTGGTGAATGAAAATGTTGATGTGATCCCAGTTGTCTGTGAGTTTCCAGATGTCTTTCCAAAGGAATTGCCAGGAGAATTAGTGGACCGTGAAATCGTTCACGATTGAAGTGTTACCGGGAATTCAACCCATTTCTAAAACTCCGTATCGAATGGCATAGCTGAAATGAAAGAATTGAAGATTCAGTTGCAAGACCTACTGGATAAGGGGTTTATCCGCCCGAGTGTTTCTCCATGGGGTGCACCAGTTCTGTTTGTGAAAAAGAAAGATGGAACACTTCGATTATGCATAGACTACCGGGAGCTTAATAAAGTAACAATCAAGAATAAGTATCCCTTACCGCGAATCGATGATTTATTTGATCAGTTACAAGGGGCACAGGTCTTTTCCAAGATTGATCTACGATCCGGATACCATCAATTGAAGGTTAAAGCTGAGGATGTTGAGAAGACAGCCTTCCGAACTCGATACGGTCATTATGAATTTCTGGTTATGCCTTTCGGAGTTACAAACGCACCAGCAGCATTTATGGATCTGATGAACCGGGTTTTCAAACCTTATTTGGATGAGTTTGTAGTGGTCTTTATTGATGATATCTTGTTTATTCAAGAAATGCAGAGGCTCATGAAAACCACCTTCGTCGAATCCTTCAAACCCTCCGAGAAAAGAAGTTGTACGCAAAATTAAAGAAGTGTGAATTTTGGCTACATGAAGTGGCATTTTTGGGGCATGTCATAACTAAGGAGGGAGTCTCTGTTGATCCAAGTAAGATTGAGGCAATTGTAAACTGGCCAACCCTGACTAATGTAACTGAAGTGCGTAGTTTCATGGGACTAGCCGGCTATTATCGGAGATTCGTTCAGGACTTTGCTAAGATTGCTGTGCCACTTACTCAGCTAACTAAAAAGGGTATTGCATTTGAATGGACTGAACTGAGGGAGTCTGCTTTCCGAGAATTAAAAACAAAGTTAACTACAGCCCCGGTCCTTGCACTACCATCCGGTACCGAGGGATTTGTGATTTATAGTGATGCTTCACATAAGGGACTTGGTTGTGTGCTTATGCAAAATGGAAGGGTTATTGCCTATGCCTCTCGACAGCTTAAACCTCATGAGAAAAATTACCCCACACATGATCTTGAATTAGCTGCAGTCGTTTTTGCTTTAAAGATTTGGCGGCATTATCTGTATGGAACTTCTTGTGATATTTATACTGACCATAAAAGTCTCAAATACCTGTTCACCCAAAAAGAGTTGAATATGCGCCAACGACGGTGGTTAGAACTTATTAAGGATTATGATTTACAACTCCACTATCATCCTGGTAAAGCCAACACAGTAGCAGATGCGCTTAGTCGGAAAAATGTGGGGATTTTGGCAAGTTTATTGATAGAGAGAAAGGAATTGTTAAGTGACCTGAACAAAATGGAGGTCGACTTGGTGCCACCCGGTCAAGGAGCAGCGATGGCAACAATGATGGCTCAACCGACATTACTTGAGGAGATTAAGTTACGTCAAATGGAGGATGGCGCTTTAAAGAAGATATGTGATGAAATGGAGATAAAGCCGAAAATGGGGTTTACTTTGACAGACTCCGTACTTAAGTTTCAAAATCGAGTGTGTGTCCCTAATGTGGTAGAACTTAAACGGAAGTTAATGGAAGAGGCACATGCCTCGAGAGTTTCAATGCACCCAGGAAGTACCAAGATGTACCGAGACTTGAAGCAAAATTTCTGGTGGCCAGGTATGAAGAGAGAAATAGCAGAGTTTGTTTCTAAGTGTTTGCAGTGCCAACAAGTAAAGGCAGAACATCAGAAACCCGCAGGGTTATTACAACCCCTTCCAATTCCGGAGTGGAAATGGGAACACTTAACTATGGATTTTATTGTAGGTTTGCCACGGACGTCCCGAGGTATGAATTCTATATGGGTCATTGTTGACCGATTAACTAAGTCCGCCCACTTCTTGCCTGTGAAGACTCAATATAATGCCGACAAACTTGCTATGATCTATATGAATGAAATTGTAAGGCTTCACGGTGTCCCGGTCTCAATTGTGTCAGACAGAGATCCAAAATTTGTATCAAGGTTTTGGCAAAGTTTACAGAATGCAATGGGTACAGAATTAAAGTTTAGCACAGCTTTCCACCCTCAAATTGATGGACAATCCGAGAGGACGATTCAGACGCTAGAAGATATGCTTCGAATGTGTGTTCTAGATTTTCAAGAAAGTTGGGAAACTCATTTGCCGCTGATTGAATTTGCATATAATAATAGTTATCATTCGAGTATTGAAATGGCACCCTATGAAGCTCTGTATGGAAGACCGTGTCGCTCACCTGTGTGTTGGGCTGAGGTGGGAGATAGGCCCTTGTTAGGGCCGGAGATTGTCCAGTTGACAACTGAGAAGGTTAGAATTATTCGAGAAAGGTTGAAAACTGCTCAAAGCAGACAGAAGAGTTATGCAGATAACCGACGAAGGAATTTGGAGTTTGACGAGAACAGTCATGTCTTTGTGAAAGTCACTCCAATAAAAGGACACCCAAGATTTGGGAAAAAGGGTAAGCTAACACCCCGATATGTTGGTCCCTTTCAGATCTTACAAAAAGTAGGCCCGGTAGCCTACCGAGTCGCCCTTCCGCCACATATGAGTCAGGTTCATAACGTATTTCATGTTTCTATGCTCCGAGAGTATCTTCCGGATCCATCTCATATCATTGATTATCATCAAATTGAGCTAACTGACAAGTTAACATATAAGGAAAAACCAATTCGAATTCTAGACCGTTAGGCAAAACAGTTACGGAATCGAGAAATTCCCATAGTAAAAGTGGAGTGGCAAGAGCACTATGGAACTGAAGCAACTTGGGAAAAAGAAGATGACATGCAAAGTCAATATCCGCATCTGTTTACGTCCTAAGGTAAAAGCAAGTTTGGAGGACCAAACTTAATTAAGGGGGGAAGAGTGTAATACCCCGACCCTCGTACATGATTCTGGTATTTTTCAGTCCTCTATTCTGTGTCTTTGAATGCCTATTGTGAAATTCTATGTGAAAGTATGGTAAATTGCATGGAACTTAGAAATATGGATCTCTATCTGTTGAGTTAGAACATTATCTGTTACACTTGCATTATTTAAATCTGAAATTGGACACCTTAGAGACTTAATTTCAGAAATTGATTCGATATTTGGAATCTACATGATTTTTAAGCACTAATGGGATTTTCTGTGAAATTTTCATTTCGGCATGGTAAAGCGATTGAATTTCGTCTTATATGCCCCTTTATGTTTATATTTATCTCTAAGACTTTATTGAGCCTATGATCAAAAACGTGGGACTCCAAGGGAGAAGAAAAAGAGAGAGTGAAGAAGAGGAATTGGGGGAAAACGTGAATCACCTAGAAAGCTTGGCAAAATTGTTAGATTTGTGTGATTAAATTCAAGGTAATTCAAGTTCTCTTATGGTGGTAACTTAGGAGTTGAAGTTATGTTTGTGTTTGGTTCATGGATAATATATGTTTGATCTATGAGGGTTTTCCAATAATTGTCTACTTTGACACTTTAATTGGGTGATGTATGAATTTATACTTCAATCCTTGGTTTATGTCATCTTTCCATGGAAATATGTTGGTGTCATGTGTCATGTTTGAAGAACTTGAATGTAGCATGGAATTGAGAAAGTGATGGCTTGTTGAAGCCTCCAAATTAGTTTAAATTGTCATAATCAAGTAGAATCCATGTTATGGTGTTGTTAGGTTGAAAGTATTGCATGAGTTTAACCTTTGATTGCATGAAAAATGAGGTTTGGTTGCCAAATTTTGTGTTGAAATCGAGCTGCCCTGAATCTGGGTCGTACGTCCGCTCGAGCGGAGGTCATGGCCGCTCGAGCGGGAAATGCACCCTCTCAGCAGTTCTTCTGAAAATTACTCTGTCCGCTCGAGCGGAGGAATTCCGCTCGAGCGCAAAAATCGACCTCTCAGCATTTTTGATACATTGTACTGTCCGCTCGAGCGGACAAGTTGGCGCTCGAGCGGAGGACTATTTTGTAGAAAGAAAATGTGTTCGTTCAGTTTTGCGTGCTTGACTCTCTGGTGTTTTAGAATATTTTTCTGATGAGTAAGATGGTTATAAATTCGTAAGAAATGTGGTGATACATGGAATGACTTCTTCAGGATTTAAAAAGGAAGAATACTAATTTATCAGTTATTGTGTACAGGGCACACTCCAGAAGGAACTAGTACGCCACCACAACACTGTGAGTAATAGTGCATTAAATATACATTTATGTATCAGTAATATCCGTTAATAACCTTCTGTTTTCTGTTTCTGTAAGTTATGGTAGTAACCTATGTGTTGAAATGTTGGAAAGATATACATACACATCTGTGTATTCTGGGCCGAAAGGCTATCTGGGCCGTAAGGCTAATCTGGGCTGAAAGGCCAATCTGATAATTTGGGCCAATAGGCCAATCTGTTAAAGTTATATAAAGGCCAAGGCCGTTCTGAAGACAAAACCCTATCAGACTTACTTTCGTACTTAAATTTGGATATGTACTATTACGCATTGTGACTTAGTTGTTCAAATACTATTATTCACTGAGCTTGTCTCATTCTGTAATTTTGTCTGATTCTGTAGGAAGCCGGCTTGGAGCACCACCCTAGCGTCGTTTCATGCATTTTTGTCAGCCTAAGAGCAACCAGGCACTTGAAGGAACCCTACATACTAGACCAGTTTTACTTGTCCTCATAATTTTTGTACCATGTATTGCTGGTTAGGACTATTGTACTTAATGTTTTGTATGCCTAAACTCTGGGCTGGATTTGTAAATGCGTATGTAACCTATTCTGTCTGCATGTTCTTTTATATTTCAAGATGGTCCTGGCTTTTTGGTAGTTGCTCAATGGATGTGTCTGCATGTTTTTCAAATTAATGCTTCGCTCAGGCCCTAATGTCATTCATTACAAGTCATTCTGTCTGTTTCTGATTAGGTCATGCCCGAACCTTTTGGGCGGGTTAGGGGTGTGACACCAAATATCCCCAAAGTCAGCTTTGTTGTTTGATGGCAGTCTATGGCAGGTTGAATACAAGTGATAGGCTTCAACTATTTGGTATTTCCTCTATACCAACCTGTCCTTTTTGCCTTGATTGTGATGAAAGTCATTCACATCTCTACTTTGATTGCTCTTTCACACACAGAATTTGGCATACAATGCAAACTAAATGCAATGTTCAGTGGAATAATGTGCCTTGGCCTGAAATTGCTACTATTGTCCACAGTGGGAGCAAAGGGAAATCTTTAAAATCTAAACTCTCCTTTCTCTGCACTGTGTACAATATTTGGCTTGAAAGAAACAATAGAATTTTTAACAAAGAATACAAACCTGTTGAAATCATTATTAAATCTATTGTGCTGATGGTGAGAAGTAGATTGCTGTCTATTGTCAACATTCTTATAACAACAGGGGATAATTGGTTCATTTCACATTGGAACCTTCCTCATTCCATTATGAAGCCCCACTTTCACAGTGGTGGGAGGGCTGCTGAGTGATGTGAGTTCAGTAAACCGAGAGTTGAGTGATGTGTAAGTATGATATTGAGTGTCTATCTAATTATCTGTTACTTGTGTAGGTGTGCCCTTATAAAGCTTGGTATTATATGTGGGTTGAGTGTGGTGAGGACAGATAGTTACTATTTCATTGAACATTTGTGGGTTGAGTGAAATTAGTCTCTATATGTTTTACAAACTAACCATTATATATACTGTAAAATTTATGTGCAGGTCAAGAAGCATTTTTCCGAGTGTGGTGAGGTCTTATATTGTGGGTTGAGTGTTGTGAGCTCATATAATGTGATTGTAGCATACCCTTTCTTGAATTTTTTGGACATCCGTTTTAACAGTTTCAAGGTATATTTGTCATCCTGGCAGGTCATTTTACTATGTCTAGGACAAGCACAACATCAATGCTTAGCCGTGGACTATTACCTACAGCTGCAGTTGGATACTTTGAAGTTGGCAAACAGGAGGATGGGTCCTATGGGAGTGGCTGCTGCATGCGCCGCCTAGAAATCTCAGATTGATCATAAGCTGTCTTTCATTTCTTTTTGCTTAAAACATACAATAAATACATATGTTTTTTTGCCTACCCTAGTGGGTGTACTAGGGATTTACGTCTTGTTTAACTCTACTAGTTGTTTGGTGCATTCTCTTGTTCGCTGGTACCTTTTCCAGTGCCTGCTAGACTTTCGGCTACAAAACCGTGTGGGGAATGCTCCAAAACAATGCTGGTTCGTGTAGTGGTTTTTTGGGTTGTGTCCTTTTGATTGGTAGTGCCTTCGGTATTTTTGGATGAAAGGACCGTTTCTATTATTTGTTCATTTGGGTTTGAGTTAGTTGTTTCGCTTTTGTTCAATTGCTATTTCTCATGGATATAGTGCTTGAACATATTGCGTTTGCTTTATAGTTTGCTTTGGCTTTGTTCTCATGTATAGCCTTGTAGGGCCTGGGGCATGCCCCTTGTAATCTTGTTCATTCTTCTGTTTTATTTATGTCTTATTCACCCAAAAAAAAAAAAAAAAAATCATTAGGCAAACTATAGATGATGTTGTCAGATCAAGGAGGTAATGTATATATACCTCACCTTTAATCGACCTTCCAGACCCTTATCCAGAAGCATGTCTAGTACCAGTTTTAGAATTGCTCCCATTTACAGAGTAGATCTGCCTGAATCATCTAGACAATCAACATCAGAACCCATTGAATCTGTATTACAAGGAATGCCATCCAGACCACAAGTGATACATTACCAAAAAACCCTATACATCTAGTGGTTTAGGGAACCGAAGTATCAGAAAACCAAATACCGCATGGAGTGTATGAATCTAGAAGGTCCGTTTGGAAAACCATTTTCCGGTTTTCGGAGCTGTCGTTCGGGCCTCTGTGCTCGGTTCGGGACCGCTTAACTTTCTTCGTTTGGCACGGTTTTTTGGACAGCTTGAACCTTGAACCTTCGTTTTAGCTTCTTGAGGAAGCTTGAACCTTTTGAAACCCTTATTTTAGCTTCTTGAGGAAGTTAAACCTCTGAACTTCGTTTTAGCTTCCTTGAGGGGAGCTTGAACCTTTTGAACCTTGGTTTTAGCTTCTTCAGGGCGCTTAGACCTTTTGAACCTTCGTTTTAGCTTCTTGAGGGAGCTTGAACATTTTTGTACCCTGGTTTTAGCTTTTTGACGAAGTTGAACCTTCTGAACCTTCGTTTTAGCTTCCTGAGGGAGTCTGAACCTTTTGAACCTTCGTTTTAGCTTCTTAAGGGAGCTTGAACCTTTTGAACCTTCGTTTTAGCCTCTCGAGGGAGCTTGAACCTTTTGAACCCCTGTTTTGGCTTCTTGAGGAAGCTTGAAATTTTGAACTTTTCAACCTTCGTTTTAGTTTCTTGAGGAAGCTTGAACCTTTTGAACCTTCGTTTTAGCTTCTTGAGGAAGCTTGAACCTTTTGAACCTTTGCTCTAGCTTCTCCGAGGAAGCTTGAACCTTTTGAACCCTGGTTTTAGCTTCTTCACGAAGTTGAACCTTCTGAACCTTCGTTTCAGTTTCCTGAGGGAGCTTGAACCTTTTGAACCTTCATTTTAGCTTCATGAGGGAGCTTGAACCTTTTGAACCTTCGTTTTAGCTTCTTGAGGGACCTTGAACCTTTTGAACCCTTGTTTTGGCTTCTTGAGGAAGCTTGATCCTTTTGAACCTTCGTTTTAGCTTCTTGAGGAAGCTTGAACCTTTTGAACCATTGCTCTAGCTTCTCCAAGAAGCTTGAACCCTTTGCTCTAGCTTCTCCAAGAAGCTTGAAACTTTTGAACCTTTGCTCTAGCTTCTCTAAGAAGCTTGAACCTTTTGCTCTAGCTTCTCCAAGAAGCTTGAACCCTCTTGTTTCTCCATAAGAGAGGGCCTCCCTCTCCTTTAGAGAGGTTGAAAAAATTTTGTCTAAGGAAAAGCACATATATCTCTCTATATCTCTACGTTCTAAGCTTAGAGAGGGTGTTTGTTCTTGGTCTTTAACACACCACCCGTGATTGCGCATGTTGTGCTCGTTCTGAGGTTACGGAGTCTTGGCTGAGAGCCCTACCTCCGGACCACGGGACTCTTTTGTGCTTTGCCTCGATTTGCGAACCAGGTTCTGTTTTCTCTCCCCGAAGGGAGGGAGAGGTTTCGTAGACCATCTGTCAGTGGCCGTAGGCTACTTTTCGTGGTCGTAGACCACTGTTCCCGTTTGGAGACCATTTTCCAGTTTTCAGAGCCATCAGTCGTGATCCTCGGTTCGGGACCGCTTAACTTTCTCTGTTTGGCACGGTTTTTGGACAGCTTGAACCTTTTGAACCTTCGTTTTAGCTTCTTGAGGAAGCTTGAACCTTTTGAACCCTTATTTTAGCTTCTTGAGGACGTTAAACCTTCTGAACCTTCGTTTTAGCTTCTTGAGGGAGCTTGAACCTTTTGAACCTTGGTTTTAGCTTCTTGAGGGCGCTTGGACCTTTTGAACCTTCGTTTTAGCTTCTTGAGGGAGCTTGAACCTTTTGAACCCTGGTTTTACCTTCTTGACGAAGTTGAACCTTCTGAGCCTTCGTTTTAGCTTCTTGAGGGAGCCTGAACCTTTTGAACCTTTGTTTTAGCTTCTTGAGGGAGCTTGAACCTCTTGAACCTTTTGAACCTTCGTTTTAGCCTCTTGAGGGAGCTTGAACCTTTTGAACCCCTGTTTTGGCTTCTTGAGGAAGCTTGAAATTTTGAACTTTTCAACCTTCGTTTTAGCTTCTTGAGGAAGCTTGAACCTTTTGAACCCTGGTTTTAGCTTCTTGAGGAAGTCGAACCTTCTGAACCTTCGTTTTAGTTTCCTGAGAGGAGCTTGAACCTTTTGAACCTTCGTTTTAGCTTCTTGAGGGAGCTTGAACCTTTTGATCCATCGTTTTAGTTCCCTGAGGGAGCTTGAACCTTTTGAACCTTCGTTTTAGTTCTTGAGGGAGCTAGAACCTTTTGAACCTTCGTTTTAGCTTCTTGAGGGTGCTTGAACCTTTTGAACCCCTATTTTGGCTTCTTGAGGAAGCTTGAAATTTTGAACTTTTCAACCATCGTTTTAGCTTCTTGAGGAAGCTTGAACCTTTTGAACCTTCGTTTTAGCTTCTTGAGGAAGCTTGAACCTTTTGAACCTTTGCTCTAGCTTCTCCGAGGAAGCTTGAACCTTTTGAACCCCGGTTTTAGCTTCTTGAGGAAGTTGAACCTTTTGAACCTTCGTTTTAGTTTCCTGAGGGAGCTTGAACCTTTTGAACCTTCGTTTTAGCTTCTTGAGGGAGCTTGAACCTTTTGAACCCTTATTTTGGCTTCTTGAGGAAGCTTGAACCTTTTGAACCTTCGTTTTAGCTTCTTGAGGAAGCTTGAACCTTTTGAACCTTCGTTTTAGCTTCTTGAGGAAGCTTGAACCTTTTGAACCTTTGCTCTAACTTCTCCAAGAAGCTCGAACCCTTTGCTCTAGCTTCTCCAAGAAGCTTGAAACTTTTGAACCTTTGCTCTAGCTTCTCTAAGAAGCTTGAACCTTTTGCTCTAGCTTCTCCAAGAAGCTTGAACCCTCGTGTTTCTTCATAAGAGAGGGCCTCCCTCTCCTTTGGAGAGGTTGAAAAAAATTTGTCTAAGGAAAAGCACATATATCTCTCTATATCTCTACACGTTCTAGGCTTAGAGAGGGTGTTTGTTCTTGGCCTTTAACACCACCAGTGATTGCGCATGTTGTGCTCGTTCTGAGGTTACGGAGTCTTGGCTGAGAGCCCTACCTCCGGACCACGGGACTCTTTTGTGCTTTGCCTCGATTTGCGAACCAGGTTCTGTTTTCTCTCCCCGAAGGGAGGGAGAGGTTTCGTAGACCATCTCTCAGTGGCCGTAGGCTACTTTTCGTGGTCGTAGACCACTATTCCCGTTTGGAGAACATTTTTCAGTTTTCAGAGCCGTCGGTCGTGTGCCTCGGTTCGGGACCGCTTAACTTTCTCCGTTTGGCACGGTTTTTGGACAGCTTGAACCTTTTGAACCTTCGTTTTAGCTTCTTGAGGAAGCTTGAACCTTTTGAACCTTTATTTTAGCTTCTTGAGGAAGTTAAACCTTCTGAACCTTCGTTTTAGCTTCTTGAGGGAGCTTGAACCTTTTGAACCTTGGTTTTAGCTTCTTGAGGGCGCTTGGACCTTTTGAACCTTCGTTTTTTCTTGTTGAGGGAGTTTGAACCTTTTGAAACCTGGTTTTAGCTTCTTGACAAACTTGAACCTTCTGAACCTTCGTTTTAGCTTCCTGAGGGGGCCTGAACCTTTTGAACCTTCGTTTTAGCTTCTTGAAGGAGCTTGAACCTTTTGAACCTTCGTTTTAGACTCTTGAGGGAGCTTGAACCTTTTGAACCCCTGTTTTGGCTTCTTGAGGAAGCTTGAAATTTTGAACTTTTCAACCTTCGTTTTAGCTTCTTGAGGAAGCTTGAACCTTTTGAACCTTCGTTTTAGCTTTTTGAGGAAGCTTGAACCTTTTGAACCTTTGCTCTAGTTTCTCCGAGGAAGCTTGAACCTTTTGAACCCTGGTTTTAGCTTCTTGGGGAGGTTGAACCTTCTGAACCTTCGTTTTAGTTTCCTGAGGGAGCTTGAACCTTTTGAACCTTCGTTTTAGTTTATTGAGGAGCTTGAACCTTTTGAACCTTCGTTTTAGCTTCTTGAGGGAGCTTGAACCTTTGAACCTTCATTTTAGCTTCTTGAGGGCTTGAACCTTTTGAACCTTCGTTTTAGCTTCTTGAGGAAGCTTGAACCTTTTGAACCTTCGTTTTAGCTTCTTGAGGGAGCTTGAACCTTTTGAACCTTCGTTTTGGTTTATTGAGGGAGCTTGAACCTTTTGAACCTTCGTTTTAGCTTCTT
>JAPPVO010006733.1:0-26319 GCA_030407325.1 Camellia japonica | reverse complement strand
TGTTAAGATTGAAAGGAAAAATACATAATATTGACGCAGGTTGTAATATATGTTATTGTATATGCATATTGTGAGATGCCTCTTGATAAGAGATGAGATGACCAGTATTGGGTCAAGTTGTTCATTATTATAATGTCATATTGATAGAATTTGAGAAAAACTTGTTTTCAAAAACTTACGCTTAATTTCGGGGACGAAATTCTTTTAAGGGGGGGAGGTTATAGCGACCCCGGTCTTTTTCCTTTAGATTGTTGTATCCGGACTTAAGTTCCGTGGATCCGGCATTGTGTATTGTTGTTGTTGTCCTTTAATTCTTTATTTTTGAGTTATGGGTTGAGTTGGGCAGGTTTGTTACAGGTTGGTTGAGTTGGAAACCAAGTGTTGCTGTCCAGATTTTTGGACCTTCGCTCGAGCGAGGATTTGGTCGCTCGAGCGAGCTGTTGTTTTTGTTCTTCGCTCGAGCCAGGGTTTGGTCGCTCGAGCGAGAGTCTGCGTCTGGGCTTAGGACCTGAGAGATGTGTTTCTTGGCTCGAGCGAGCATTTCTTCGCTCGAGCGAGCGAGGTGTATGTTTTCGAGTTCTTCGCTCGAGCGAGCGTTTCGTCGCTCGAGCGAGCTTCTGGGTTACAGACCTGAAGCATCGAGTTTTTGGCTCGAGCGAGCTTTTCTTCGCTCGAGCTAGGATTTCTTGTGTCTGGTCGCTCGAGCGACCATGTCTTCTCGAGCGAGCCTGTTTAGTTTATATAGGCAGCAGCGGGTTTTAAACAGTTTTTCTTGATCTTTTTAGATTCCAAACCCTAAGGTCCGACTTCTCTCTCTCCCTACTCACCTTCTCTCCTAGGTTTGATCTATTTAGAGTGCGTTCCTACCCTACTTCCTTCATTAAAAAGGTAGAGTGAGGCGAGGGCTTTCATTTAATCTGAAAAGTTGTTAGTTGGAGCACTTTGGTTTGGGCATCATCTTCATCTTCTCTTTTGAGTTATCTTTTCGAGGTAGGGATTCCTACTCCAATGTATATGTTTTGTTCTAAGTTTTGGTAATTTAATATGTTGGGGGTATTTTGGTAATTTTGGGAAAAACCCTAATTGTTGAGTTAAATTGAATTGTATGTTTAATTTAAGGAAACTTGGGAATAATTGTTAAATTCACGAAATATGGGAATTATTGATTAAATGGGGTAGTTGGTTGATTTAAATCATATGCCTATATTAAATTGTTGATTTAGTTATTTTCTGTTTAGAGATAACTGTTTTGGGCTATCGGTGGAGGATAGTCATGATTGTTGTAGACATTGCATGTGGATTAGGGATAACTGGAACTAATCACATTGATTTGGTCATTAGCTTTGACTGTTGAATTAATACAGACATTATGTGTATTGATTGTGAGACGTTATATGTTATGTGTTTACTTACATGTATTAGTTGAGCATTGCATATGCATATTGTGTGGGAGGAGATAGGGGATGTACTCCACGGTTAGGGGAAGATAGGGGATGGACCTCTTAACCGTATTTTTGTTTGGGAGGAGATAGGGGATGGACTCCATTAGCATCACTATTATGTGTGCTTATTGATATTGAAGTGTTTTTGCATATTATTGATACAACACTAAAATGTGTATCATATTGGAAGTATGGAAGTGTTTGATATGAGCCTATGTCTCATTTGTGTTGTGATATTGGACGTAATGTGAATATGCTATATAGATCACAGTTGTAAGTTTGGTCAGGTTCTGAACCATATTGATAATAATGGAAATAGACATTAGTGTCTTAAGACTGTATGTTGATAAAATTGATTATCATGCTTAACCAACTATTGAATGCTAGGACTTTATTCAATGCTTATATTTGGTTTAGTATTTTCCTGCTGGGCTGTGGCTCACCCTTTATGGGAACATCATTTTCAGGTTCAGGTGATAAGTACCTCCAAGGACTTAGCTTGGAAGGACTTGGTTTGGAGATTGATTAGTTTTTTTTTCTGTTTTTATTTGAATTACATGTAAACATTCAAGCCTAGGGCTTTATTTGTATTTGAGTTAGAACTCGTATTTATGTGTCCAAGTGTTTGCTTGGCAAGATGTAAGCCTGTAGGGCATTTCTTATGATGTTACATGTAATGTTTTCTGTTCATAATACTCTGATGATTGAGAATACAATGTTTTCTTTTAATAATGCAAGTCATTGTTATATGTATATTGGGTTAATTTGAGGGCGTTACATGTACCTCACAACCAGTCTTCCTGACATTGCTTTAGTGTAGGTGTTTGTGCCCATTACCAAGCATGTCCCAAAGAGTCTCATCTGATTGCAGTCAAACGGATTATTAAGTATGTGAATGGGAATTGGGTTATGGGATTTGGTTCTCGACCGACACTACAGCTGAAATCACTGGTTTTTCTGATGCCGACTGGGCAGGGTGTGCTAATGATCGTAAGAGCACATTTGGGGGGTGTTTTTACCTCGAGAATAATTTGGTTGCCTGGCATAGCAAAAAGCAAAATGCCATTTCTCTTTCGACTGCTGAGGCTGAGTACATTGCTGCAGAGAGTTGTTGTGCACAAATGCTGTGGATAAAGCAAATGCTTCATGATTATGGAATAAACCAGAACACTCTCACTCTTTTCTGTGATAACACAAGTGCCATTAACATTTCTAAAAATTCTGTCCAACACCCTCGCACCAAACACATTGACATTTGTCATCATTTTATTCGAGAGTTAGTGGAAGAAGGCCTTGTTGTTCTTGAACATGTACCCAATGAGCATCAAAAAGATGATATTTTTACAAAACCCCTTGATCTTCTTAGGTTTGAGTTCCTTAGAAAGACCTTGGGTGTAGTGCTCAGTTACTAGGGTGTTACCTGTTACTTGAGTGGGCGTGAGTGATTGCTTTTATGTGCACTTGGATGCTATAGAAATTATTTGAATATGATTTGGCGAATTATACCATTTGCGGTATTGCGGTCTTTATGAAAATTCAGAAATGAGAAAGTATTTTGCGAAAGTCAAATGCACTTGAAGGAGCTGTGTGAATTAATCAAGATAAGGATTGCATTGTGGGCCAAATCTTATTCCAAGGATTGCTGTTACTCAATGCAGCAGATTATTTGCAACATTCAGGAGATTCGGCTTGGTCTCTAGCTATCATTGGTGTTAAGCTGAGGATGGCTAATGATCAGACTCTGTTTGAGTGAAAAGTGAATTTATGGTGTTTTTTCTGCTATTTTGGCTCTGTTGCTGAATTGTTTGCTAATGGTCAGACTCTGTTCCTGAATTGGATGCTGGATGTCTTTTTGAATCCTTGGATCAGGAGATATCTCAAATAAGGTGTGATAGGGCTGCTGCTGTTGCTGCTAATGGTTGTTGCTCTTCTTGGTTTTGGGCTGATGGTAGTTGCTGCTGAATTTTGCTACTGCATAATTGTTTTGTTGCTGTGTTGTTCTGAAGGTTTTGGTGTTGTTTTCATTTATTTATTGTTTGTTTGTGTCTTGGTCTTGCAAACAGTGGGTAGTATGGTACGTTGTTACTGTGCTGTTTTGGTGGGGTTTTTGTTGTTGTTTGTTGTTTTTTTTTCTTTGCTTTGGCTGGTTTCTCGCCAACTTTTGATGGTGTGCTAGCAAGGGATTGGGCGAACTTATCGGTGCCAACCTAGTTAAGATTGGTATGTCTCGCGATGATGCTTTTTGCACCCATCTTTTTTCCTTTCCTTTCCTTTCCTTTCTTGATATAATGAGTTCTTTATTCATCAATAAAGGTTTTTTGGCTGATAAAAAAAAATGTATCTCTCAAGTTCACTATATAAAGCATATAGCACAAGCCCATTCGTATAACATTCATATAAACAAACTAATAACAAATTGGTTTAGAGAAAAAAATACAAACAAGATGGACAACAATAGCAACATTACTAAAAGATGGAGACTTCTAAGTGGTGAAGATAACTAGAAGGGCCTATTGGACCCTCTAGATATTGAACTCCGCCAATACATCATTGACTATAGAGAAATGGCTCAAGCACTTACGACAACTTCATCTTTGATAATTGTCAAAATATGCAGGAAGTACTCGGTATGCAAAGAAGAACCTCTTTGCTAAGTTGGGTCTAAATCCATTGATGTATCATGTGACTAACTATTTGTATGCAACATCATCAACCCAAGTCCCTAATGCATTCATCTTGAAGTCTTTATCAAGAGAGGCATGGCGCAAAGATCAAACTGGATGGGATATGTCGCAATTTCAACAAATAAAGGGAAGGCTAAACTGGGGAGAAGAGACATTGTTATTGCCTGGAGAGGAACAATCCAGCCCTTGGAATGGGTTTAATGACTTGCAAATTGTTTTAGTCCCACCTTCAATGCTACTTGGAGAGGAAGATGATGATCCTAAGGTGCATCAAGGATTTTACTCAATTTACACTTCAGATGATCCAAGATCACCATTCACTAATACTAGTGCTAGAGACCAGGTAAATTTGATAAATCATTTATTTATGAAGTAATGTTTTTACACTAGCCTTCTCTTTATTGGTGTGCATTGGATTTCATCAATAAAGTTTTATTTTCCCAAAAAAAAAAATCTCTTCAGAATGAAATAGCTGCAGAGCCTAAAATAGACACTTAAAAGATTGCCAAAAATGAAAAACATGTATAGATTCAAACTTAGTTTGACATGGGCACACTCTGAATGAATGTGGTGCACACATTTTATTTTCTCGACACCTTGGGTAACTTTTCTGAGCTCTGGAGCATTAATGTGAACACGTTTTATATTCTCATCATTTTTTATGGTAATTTCTGGCTCCCTAACATTATTGTTTGATAGAGATAGTGGACAAGAATTTCTTTAATTTTTGAGAAAAATGTCAAACTAACATTGTATTTTCATCATATTATATTTTAGGTTCTTGAAAAGGTCACAAGACTTGTTGAAGAATACATGGATGAAGAAATCAGCATAACTATAGTTGGCCACAGTTTGGGTGCAGCAATTGCAACCCTACATGCAGTTGACATAGTAGCTAATGGATTGAACATGTCTATAAACCAACAAACAAGGCCTATCCCGTCACCGCCTTTGTGTTTGCAAGCCCTAGAGTTGGAAATTCAAGCTTCATAAAAATCTTATCAGGGCTGAAAGATCTTCGAGTTCTACGTGTTCGTAATGCCCTTGATATTGTTCCAAAGGTTCCATTGATAGGCTACAAAAACGTGGGTGACAAATTGGCCATTAACACTACCAAGTCAGAGTACTTGAAGAGTCCTGGAAATTTCCAAAGTTGGCATAACTTGGAGGCTTACCTACACGGTGTTGCAGGTACACAAGGATCAAGTACCAGCTTCTTGGCGAGTTGAGAAGAACAAAGGCATGGTTCAACAAGCGGACGGTTCTTGGAAATTGATGGACCATGAGCCAGATAATCAAGAAGATGAGTTCTCAGACCATTTTGAATTTCCAAACCACCCATTTTTTTTGGACAAGCCAGACTTTTGAATTTTTGAAATTTGTTCGCACCAAAGTAAATTGATAATCTAAACAATGGGTGGTTTAAGCTTGTAATATTTTTTTGTATGCCACAACACAAAAAATGAAAAAATAAATAACAGTACAGCCAAACAATTCCTCAGTTTTTTTTCCAATGAAAACTACATTATTAATTTTGGCATACCTATAATCATTCCTAAGATGAGGGCAAAGAATGAATAAATCCATCACATTCTCCTTAAACTGATTGTTAAATTATTCTTATTTTGTTTATTTTTATGTTGATATGTATTCCAGAACACAAATGAAAGAAATTGAAATATGGATGTGAAAACGTCTTATAATTAAATGGGAGAATTAAATCATAACTTAGCGTCTAGTTTAATGGGCAATTGGTTGGATCTCATTTGTAAAAAATTTATGTATGGAAGACTCTATTCAAAACTCGAGAGGGTTTTCATGAGTGGTTGGTTGTTGTACCTTTTGGGCTATCAACGTACCTAGCACTTTCATGCACTTAAGGAACTAAGTATTATGGTTTTTTTACACATAATTCAACATATAATTACCCGTAAAATATCCAATTACTATTGAATAATTGCCAATGAAACACATCTAATCCAACAACACGAAAGAATAATAATTCATCACTAAATTTTTAGTTTTTTTGCTAAAAATTCAATAATGATACTTTTGACAAATAAAATATTTTATTCTTAAAAAGTGATTTTATCTCTAAATTTTTGTCTTTAAAATTTTAATATATTGTAGTGTTGTAGTTGAGATTTTTTTATTATATTTTGTTCATATGCATTATTATTATTTTGTCTTTAAAACTTTATTATCATATGATACATTATTATTATTTTGTCTTTACAGCTTTATTGATTGCATCAAACATACCTAAAATATGGATAACATCAATAAAACGAAGGCAAAGAGCAAAAAGTATCACGGAGTTTCCCTTCATCCCAACTAGACAAACACCCTATCATATGCTAACTATTTTCTCATTTTGGCCCTTAAAGTTTTTTTTTTTTTTTTTTTTTTTACTTGGCCTTTCATATTTCAAGTTTTTCTCAGTTTACTCTTAAAGCTAATTTTGTTCAAAATTAGACAGAAAATGTCACATTAATTGTATGCAAATAATTTTGTGAACTCATTAAGGTATATATTGCTGACCAAATAATTTTGTAGAAGAAAAGAAGAATTTAGTGATGAAAAATCATAACCCATTGCCAATGATCAACCATTTCCAACGATAGACTTCGTCACATAACAACTTATTCTATTTATTTAATAATTAGATATATAGCTTAGGGTTCAATGACTGTTTTTGAACAATTCAATATATTCAGAAATTGTCATTCGACTCATGGTCCATCAACTTCCAAGAGCCATCTGGTTGTTGAACCATACCTTTATTATTCTCACACCACCATGAAGTTGGTATAAAATTGTCATCATTTAAAGCATCTGATTGTTTGTTAACAAGTGCAATATCGTGTTTAATTTCCAACTCGAATCCTCCTTTTGATCTTTGTGTACCTGCAACACCATGCAGGTAAGCTTCCAAGTTATGAAAACTTTGCAGATTTCCAGGACTCTTCAAGTACTCCGGCTTGGTAGTATTAATCTCCGATTCTTCACCCACTTCTGAGTATCCTATCAATAGACAGTTTGGAACTGTTGAATCCACATCATGTGACGCTGTTTCTTAGTAGTCAAGAATGGAGGCTGCAGATCTAGGCTAGAGATTTGCTAAAGATTTTCAAACCTAGGGTGGTTGTGTTAATGGCTCTCTATTTATTTTTTGGTAGTTGGTTGTTGGCAAGCAGCTCTCCCGTTTGTGTATAAATGGGAAGATCTGTAAGCTGAGTTGAACATCAGCGAAGAAAAGAGAGAGTTGTGGAAGTGTATCTGTGAGTTGAGAGAGTGAGACTCCTCCTCCTCTGTTTTTGTATTTGTTTTGATCACGGTGAAGCTTTCTCTCTTTCTGAAGCTTTCACTCTTTCTCCTCGTGGACGTAGGCATTGGACCGAACCACGTAAATATTTGTGTCTTAGTTATATGTGATTGTTTGTAGACCAAATTTGTGGGTGTGTTTAATCCTAACAGGAACAAGATCTAGGGTATTGCGGACACGCAGGACTCGAACATTTTTTAAACCAGAGAAGACCTCTTTGAAGCTTGAATCTCCAATTCTAGGGCTGCCAAACACAAAGGCAGTCACAGGACATGCCTTGTTTTGTTGGTTTCTAGGATTGTTCAATTCGTTGGCAACTATGTCAACTGCGTTTAGCATTGCCATCGCTCCGCCCAAACTATGGCCAACTACTGTTATGCTGATTTCTTCATCCTTGCATTATTCTACAAGTCTTCTAACCTCACCAAGAACCTAAAATATAATATGAGAAATAAAAAATAATACTTGTTTTTGGTATTGCTCCCCAAAGAAATCATTGTCTTTTACTTTTTCTTAGTATAAGCTTTTTTTTTTTTTTTTTTTTATCAGTAAAAGAGAATTTATTAATAAGCCTCACACGTTTCATAATTTGTTTAGCAGTGGTGCTACATGTACACTAATTGGTACACATAGCATTATTCTTTGTCTAGACTATGAATATAATTTCTCTACATAAAAGCATGGTTTTTTTGAAGTTACCTAGTCTCTAACACTAGTCTTGGTGAATGGTGATCTTGGATCGTTTGAGTTGTAGATAGAGTACCATCCCCCACGCACCTTAGGGTCATGTTGCTCTCCAAGTATCTTTGAAGCTGAGACTAAAAGAAATTGCAAGTTATTAGCCCATTCCAAGGGTTGGATCGTTCCTCTCCAGGCAATCACAATGTCTCTCCTCTGCAAGTTAGCTTTCCCTTCATCTGTGGCCACCGCAACATATTCCATCCAATTTGATTCTTTGCTTCATTCCTCTAAAGTTTTCGAGATCAATGGACCAGGGACTTTGGTTGATGATGTCGAGTACAAATATTTAGTCACACATTGCTTGAAGGGATTCCCTTGCTCCAAACCCACCATAGCAAAGAGGTCCTCCTTCGCATATTGGCTACTTCCAGCTTATTTAGACTCATTGCTAGAGATGAAGGTGTCATAAGTAGCTTGAGGCATTTCTTTATTGTGAATAATGTACCCTCGAAGATCAATGTCCAAAGGGCCCTTTGGAAAGAGGTTTTATGCAGTAAGTATTATCATAATCGTAGCATTTGGTCACCAGTATCTGAGTCAAATCTCAGGGCTTCTAGAATTTGGAATGGCATCCTTTCAGTGGCTTCAAGCAATCCACTGTTGTGCAATTTCTTTCAATCAAGTTTGAGTATCATGATTGGGAATGGAAGAAGGTCTCTGTTTTGGAAAGATAGGTGGTTGGGGAATATCTGTTTGCAAGAGGTGTTTCCAAGGCTATTCCTGCTATCAGAAGAGAATGGTGGATCAGTGCAGGACATTTATAGTAAGAGGGCTGTGTTAGGGGAGTGGAAGTTGAATTTTAGAAGATGTTTGTTCTCTTGGGAGTTGGAAGAGGTTGCCCATCTTCTTCATCTGTTGGAGTCTGCTCTTGTGCTTATTAATTCTGAAGTTGATTGCCTTAGGTGGACTGCTACTCCATCAGGTTTGTTCTCTGTTAAACAGGTATATGAGTGGCTTAATCTTAACACTGGGTTAAGTCACCTGATTCGTAATGGAAGAACATTGCCCCTCCTAAGATGAAATTTATCAGCTGGTTGGCTTGGAAAGGTAAGCTCAAAACTACTCCGTTACTAAAAGATATGGGTGTATTGGATCAGAACACTTGCACCTTGTGCACTTTTTGTAGGTCTGAAGTCGAATCTGGGGATCATGTGGTAATTCATTGCAAAGGAGTGTGGAGAATATGGGCTGAGATTTTGGCTTGGATCGGAGTTCAAGGGGCATTACCTGGGTCTATCAACAATCTTGTGATTTGGTTGGACGGAGTTAAATTCAAAGGGGTCGGTAAATTGGTTTGGGAGGCTGCTCCTGCTGCAGTTATCTGGAATGTTTGGAAAGCTAGGAACGCATGCAAGTTTGAGGGAAAGAGTTTCCATTGGTTGAGTATATTGGATGTTATCAAAATCAACATAGCTCTTTGGGTGAAGTATAACAGTAAAGGTATGCCTTTTTATTTTAATGATATAGTCTTAAAGTTGAATTGTATCATTGGCTGCTGAGGTTCATTGGTCTTGCAGAGTTTTGGTAGGTGCTGGTCTGTTTGTGGCTTTGGCCTTTTGTCTTGGTGTAGTTATGACTTCTTATGGTTGTTGTTCAATTGGTTGTAGTTCTCATCAACTAGTTGGCTGGATTATGCTGCATATGACTTGGCTATGGTTTTGTGCCAACCTAGTTGGGATCTTAGCCTCCTCTTTGATGCTTATAGCATTTTCCAAGTGTCTTGTTTTTTTGCTTGCGCCTTTATTGATGGTTGATGTAAGGTTTCACCTTGATTCTAAATCAATAAAATTTTCTTTTTGCCAATCAAAAATAATGTCTAAAGGGTCCAACAGGCCATTCCAGTTGTCTTCACCTCTGAGAACCCTCCATCTTTTAGCTATGCTGCTATTATTATCCATCTTGCTTCTACTTTTCTAAACCAATCCAAATATCAATTTATTTAATTGATGTTGGAACGGGATGGACATGTGTTGCACTCTTTATATACCAGGCTTGAGAGGTACCTTGCTGATTATTATGTAATTTGTTCATATATATTTATCTTTGGTTGCAAAGTGAGAATGATAGTTTGGTATTGTGCTCTTTCAACTACAATCGTACACGCGACAATTGTCAAAATGGCCATCTATCATTATTCTTGTTGGGCCTGCATATGATTTTACTTGCTTTTGGGTGCCAACTTTGCTGGGATTCATCTTTCAAGCTTTGATGCATTATCCCCCAGTTATGTTTTTGTAACCTTCCTTTATTTTAAATAAAATTTTATTTTGCCAATCAAAAAAAATTGACCATCTTTTGTATCCAATGTTGTTGTTAAGAAAATGCGAACCTACATAAAAATACTAGTTTAGATCAAATCAGGACAATAATAACTTGTTAATATGAAATTAACTCATGATGTGTAACTAGAATTATAGGAATTTTGACATGTAGTGACATTTATAAAACACCACTATAAAATTATAAAAACGATGTAATAAGGATAGACGAGTTGGACAGATAGTTGGTCGAGTAGTCCATTTAATTGTTTCTTGAGATGATGAGAATGTTAGAGATTTAGAGTTCAAGTTGGAAAAAAAAAATGTTAGCCAACATTAGTATTAAACGGCTCGTAACCTTCTTATCTTTTAGGTATCTAGCAAACATTTGCAACTATTTATATTTAGCGTGTATAGAAACGTCTTTTATTTTCTTTTCCTTTTTTTTCAAATTCAATGCTATTAATAAAAACTAGTGTAAAAATACATTTTTCACCTTGAAGTTTCACTTACATTTCAATTTGGTTTCTCATCTTCATATTGTAATAATTAGGTCCAAATTTCAACTCGTGTTTCAAAACGGTCCTCCTATTATCTTACCATTCAAAATTTAAGTGAAAATTAAAATATAAAAGAACAAAGTAGAATTTAAGTGAAAGTTAAAATGATAAAAAAATGTTATTCCTCCTACAAATTTTTTTTCCCCCTTTAATTCCGGTAAATGAGGCCACTTGGCCCTCGCATCACCACTTTCTGTCCAAATTCTTCAACAATAAGTGATAGAATGGCTACATGAAAATACAATTTAAAGTTGGTGGACTTACGTGTATAATTTAGATAAGTAAAAATAAAAATAAATAGTAAAAAATTTCATATCATAATATGTATATTACCTAAGTGATAAGAGTGTTCTTAATAAAATTCAATATTTTGGATTCAAAACTTGATTACGCTTTTGAATAATAATTTTTTATTTTAGGCTAGATAAAGTTACACGTTGCATGATGTAAAGACTTGGATACCAATTCTAGCCTTCACTTAATAATAGTACAATTGAATATAGGGGGATGCACCAATAAATCCCAAATTAATAACTTATACACTGTTTAGTCCTAAAAGTTTTCTTATAGCCTGAAAGGTCCCATTACAATGTTTCAAACATCAGATTAATGTTTCAAACATTAGATTTCGAATATCAAATTAATGTTTCGAACATCAGATTTTGAACATCAGATTAATGTTTCAAACATTAGATTGATGTGCAAATGGGACTAAATGGAGCATAAGAAAACTTCTAAGACTAAATGGTTCAACTTTTCAGAAACTAGGACTTATGGGTAAATTTTCCTTGAATGTATATCTATACTAGTGGTTGGCACACCCGATGCGTGTACAAGTTAAATAAATAAAAGTAAAATAAAATATTTAACATATATTGGTTGTAATAATCTCAAGTGATAAGAATCTTCCTTATTAAATTTGTGATCTTGAATTCAAATCTCAATCCATTCTCTTCTCCAATTTTTTTTTTTTATAATTATTTTTAATAGATAATTGGATACTTGGCATAAATACAGACATAGCTTCAAGAAACTAATCTAGGTGCTCACATATATATATTTACTAGATGTTGGCACATGCGATACGTGTACAATTCAAATAAGTAAAAATAAAATAAAGTATTTATTGTATATTGTGTGCTAGTCAAGTGATAAGAGTCTTTTTCATTTGACATAAGTCCAAGGTTCACGTCCTCTCCTCTCATAAAAATGAATACATGGCTGCATAAAAAACCAAGACTTCAACACAACATAAGAATGTTCACTTTGTATATAGTATAGATCGATAGATAGATAATCAAAAATGATGAATCAAAGTAAAATTTAAAACTGGAGATGTTAAGTAAGTAAAAATCAATTAATTTTGTTTGATAACTACAATTTATAATACTTAAAAAATTAAGTGAATTTTAAAATATAGACCAGAAGTTAAGAAAATTTTAAGTAATAAGATTCGTACTTAATGTTGAATGAATTGAAAAATATTAATGCATAAACATCAATATATACTATTATAACTATATTATTACCGCCATCACCTCCACTATTACACCCCCACTCCCACCGATGCCACTATCAACATCACCATCACCATCACCATCACCATCTTGATTACTACCACCTGCACCATTAATTCTATCATCGCTACAAGTACCAACATAATTTCACTATCACCACTACACCACCACATCTTCACCACCACTATTGTAAGTACCACAACCCCTCACCTCCACTATTATCATAACCATTGCCACCATCATTCCACCAACATAACCATCATCATCACCAAACCACCACAAAGCTACCCCCACCCAACTACAGCGCCCATCCTTAAAAAATAGGGTAAATTACACTAACACTTCCTAAAATTTTTGTTTAATAATTTCTGTCACGTTTGAAAAATTACACTTACCCCCTGTCAGATTAAAATGACATATATTCGCCTCTTAGCCTTTATACATATAAAATAATAAAATAATATTGATATTTTATTCGTGTCATTTCAAGATAAATAACAATCATCTTCTTTAGTTTAACTCACACAAAAAATTAAAATTTTTTATTTTTTATATTTTTTTATTTTTACTTAATTTTTTTTAATATTCTAAGTAATTTTTTTATTTTTTAGATATACCTAA
Organism: Camellia japonica; assembly: GCA_030407325.1. Taxonomy (NCBI): domain Eukaryota; kingdom Viridiplantae; phylum Streptophyta; class Magnoliopsida; order Ericales; family Theaceae; genus Camellia; species Camellia japonica. Next base: position 13,171 of record JAPPVO010006733.1, on the reverse strand, counting down.
TCTAGATATACTTAAGAATTATAATATTTTGTGATTTTTTTTTCAAATTCACCAAATACAAAAATTCAATAATACTGTAATAAATGTAAATGACGGTATTTGATAATACTAAGAAAAATTCTAGTAGAAATAAAAATGAAAATTTATACAAAAAATATCATAAAAATCTTGTGATAGTGATGTTGTAAATATAAATCATATTTATAGATGTTTTGTTTTAAAGTGAAAAGTTACCATTAAGGTATATCATTGTGTTTGAAAATTTTATATAAAATTTATATTTGTAAATCATCACTCAATAAAAATATGTTAAGATAGAATTTAATGATGAAAACTTGTAGAATGTAATCATGATGATAGGAAGAAAAATGGTAAGAAAAAAAAGCAAAATGGTGATTTAAAAAATTTTAGGGCATGACATCAGTAATTCACGAAACAATTTGTAATGAGATTACAAAATTCAGGAAAGAAAATATAATTTTTCAAATGTGAGGAAAGAATCTGTATTAAGGAGAAACTTCAGTGGTGTTAATGTAATTCGGGTTGGCTTCCTCCCTTCAGTCCGTGATCAGACTGGAGGATACTGTTGGGCCCATGGGGCACACCACGGGTTCCATTTAGATAATCTGAACCGTTCAATACGTAGAACTCGTCGAGTACTATATGCCAATAAAAAATCACGTTGATTGAATATCGATAATTACGTGATCAAATCAGTTTTGTATATTAAAAAATAGACAGTGAAAAAATAAACGGTTAACAGAAATTTAATCTGATGAAATAGTTATCGATATTCAATCAACATGATTTTTTTACAAGCATATAATATTTAACGAGTTCTACACATTGAACAGTTCGAATTATAGAACGGTACTCATGGTGAGTCTCCATAGGTCCAACAGTATCCTCTAGTTCAATCACGAACAGGAGCAAGCCCAGCCCAATGTAATTTACCCTTAAATATATGAGTCATTAAATGCCAGGCCTCTCTCGATCGGAGGCTTTAAACGATGGCTTCCTCAACTAATGGTTAAGCAACAATTGAGTGGTGATACAAAACCAATAAAAGAACATTTCTCATTCCAAAAATAGACCAAAGAGTTCAACTATGCTCGTAATAAATTTATATAAAAAAAATAAAAAATAAAAATTCAACTATCCTTAAGGTTTGAGTTTATTTGGCAAAATTGGAGATAAAACAAAAGAAATAGTAGGAGAGGAGAAAAAAAGATAATAAATGGCGGCTAATCTCTTCTTGTTATCCCCTCATCTTGGGAAAGATAAATAAGAAAAAAAATTATAATGTTAGTAAGAGGGGGAAAATGGAAACCACTTCTCATTAAAATAAAATATAAAAAAAATTAATTTAATGCAAAATTTTAAACCAATTCCAAATATATCCAAGTTTTAAAACTTTCACAAAAGTAAGGTTTTATGAGAAAATTTGTTCTCTCAATTTCTTTATATTTCTTTCTTTTTCTATCACATTAAGCCATCCAAAATGTGGTGATTTGAGAGGCAACTCCTCTTTCTTTTGTTTTCTCTCCAAATCAACCAATTTGAATGGATGTACAAAATCCGAACAAATTAATCTTAACTTGAAAATTTGAAAACAAAGAGAGAGAGAGAGAAGGGGGTTAAAAAAAAAAAAAAAGGAAAGGAGGTTTTTTTTTTTTTTTTTTAAAAAAATGCAATTTACATATCAAACCTATTCATAAAAGCATGAAGAAAAAAAGAAAAAGGAATAGCTAAGCAATCTCACCTCGAGCAAGAGTCGAATTCCTATTTTCTTTTACATGAAAAGCAAGAGATTTAAGTCTAAAAATAAAATAAAAAATAAAAAACAAAAGAAAACTACAACTGTAAAAATCATTGTGAAACCAGATCCGTTGAAAATTAGTTGTGATGTCATTGTCTTGTGAGTGCAATAATTTGCAATCCAAAGAAACGAAAAAAACATCATATTGATTGAAGAAAGACATCATCAATGTAGAAATATCGTTCTTTGATAATAGTGTTCTATAAGGGGAAATTACATTTCAGTAGATGTTTTCAAAATTAATGGTAAAATTTACAATTTTAATAATGAGAAAATATCATTTTACTTTTCAAATTATCACTTAAAAATCAATTCAACCCTTCTTCTCTTAATAATGTCAATTTCACACAAATTATTTGATTTTGGATCAATTTTACCACTGCCAATAGCTACCGATTATAATCAAACGGAAGTTGTTGACGTTGTACTGAAATTTCTTTTGAAATTAATTTTATTCCTTAAACTATCTATAATATATCAATTAGACCTCCAAATTTTGTTCAGGGATCTAATTGATATTTTAGATATAGTTTGGGGATAAAATAAAATTTCAAATGAAGTTTGGGTGCCACATCAGTAATTTTCGTTTGATCATAGACGACAATTAATGGTGGAGTAAAATTGATGCAAAATTAAATAATTTAGGTATAAAATTAATTGATTTTTAAGTAATAATTTGAAAAATAAAATAATATTTTATCTTTAATAATTGAATCTTTGGGTTTTGTTTGGGTTTATTTGTCCATTTCAGACAGAATTCACGATTGGAATAGTTTTTCGGGTACATTAACTTTATATTTTCATCATTAATTTAGATAAGAATTTTACAAAAATAAAGAATTTATTCACATTTTTTCATATTTTTTTGTTTCTCTAAATCTTTATCAAAATTCATAATTCAAGCATAAGTTAAGAAAAACGAATGGAATTAGTCTAATTGACCAAATTCCTGCACAATGTGATTCAAATCTTCATACCTGCATGTGGATCTTATTTTTTGTGTATTTATTAGGACATTCTCTAGGGTCACAACTTGGACAGGTTCAAGCGGGTTAAGAGGTTGTCAAAATCCAGCCCGAGTTATGCTGAGAACTGTTCAAGCCTGAATTGTAACATCAGGCTGTCTACCTAAGCCCAACTTGAGTTTACGACTGAATTGTCCAAGCTATCCAAATTGCACATAAATTTGAGTTTTTTTTTTATTTTATTTTTTGGTGTGGCTAAGTTAATTAATTTGTTAAAATTTGACTCTACTAACATTTTTTAGTAAAATCATTAATAATATCAAACCAAATAATTTATATAATGTGAGAGAGATAAGAATTGAAAAATCGATATGCCGCTATGGTCTCTTTACAATTTTTGAGTGAGGAAAAAAAAAAGTAAAGTTTTATGTTGTGGTATAATATATATTAAATATGATCTAACAATCAAAATTATTTTAACATCATCCAATGACTAATAATTTATATGTATATATTATATATTATATATATAAATACATATAATTCGGATTTCAGGTTGCTTAGATTGTTTAGTGTCTTTGCCTAAGCCCAGCTAAATTTAATTTAGGCTTTTAAATTTTTGATTAAGCACCCACCGAATTCAAAAATATTTTGCTCAAGTCATAAAAAATTTGGGATGGACTCGTGTTGAGCCTACTCAAGTTGCACCCCTAGCTTTATCGCTCACTTTGGGAGTTTCTTTGTTTTGTATTGATTATATGTTCTATTTGATCTTTATCACCCATATTTCATTGTAATATCTTATATGAATAAATAAATAACATAGCCTAAGAAAATAATCCATATAAAAAATTAAAAAATTACAAATCAATGTAAAAGATGAAAAAAATAATTACAAAAATATGGGTGTAACTTTTTCTTTTTCTTTTTTTTTTTTGCGCAATAAAATAACGGCAAAAAGTTGCATTCTCACTTTTGGTAAATAAATTCTCCACTTCCCACTTTCTTATAATTTCTCTAAGAACTTAAATGAATTAGGTATCAATAGTTATAGGATTACATTACATTACATTTATTTAATAAAATTGAATGATAAATATGATTTTTAAAAAATATTATTTCTTTTTAATTATATTACACTTGCTATTCTTGTGATTTAACCCAAATTTACGTTAGTCTCTATTATTTTTATTTTTATTTCAAATCAATTTCATTACTTTTTATCAATTTTTTTTTTTTAGTTCAACAATAAAAGTATCCAAATCAACTTACGCGTACTACAATTAATTCTCTTCCTAATCTGGTCAATGACAAAACCATTCACGCCGTGAGTTGGGAATTCATTAACTCTTTTTAGTGATTGTTTGGCATGTACTAAAATAACACATATCATTTTAGCACATTATTCTATTTAGATCACAATCATCTTATTTAAATTATATCACATATTTACTACATTACTTTAAACTTAACCATATTTCACATTTTTTCATAAAAAATTAAAAAATATACTAATTTAATACTTTTCAAGCAACCCTTTAATTAACCTTGAGAGTAAAATTTTCTACAATCAAGTCACATAGTACATGAGTTTTGAGAAGTCCCATCAGTCCACGGGTAGAAGTTCACGGGTAGTGTTTAGGACTTCACTTATTATTTTTGCCATTGGTATAATTAAAAATAAAAATATTTTTTTATAATCAATAAAAAATAAATTTATTTAAGCATAAATTATTTTAATTTAAAAAAGTAAAAACCATTTTCCAAACTAAATGTTATCAATATCACTATTGTTTTATCTTAAAAATTTCGTTTCAATTAAAATTTGATTATTTATTTTGTATTCATGACTGAATAGTTAAAACATCCAATTTATAACTGGTGAATTCATTCAATTCTTAGAGTAACTTTTATTCATTGAGCGACAACCCTTCCCAAATCACTAAGATCGACTTTCGTCTCTATTCAAAAATTGAGTCTTGCAGTCCAATTCCCTTCTACCACTATCACATTCATTACCACCACAATCACCCCGCTGCCACCGCTAATAGCAACCATCACACCATCTCCATCCCATCACCAATGCCACCAACCAACAACCACTATCATCCCACCACAAGCACTATGACCTCCACATCCCCCTTAATGTTGCCGCTGCCATCACCGTCGTCACCACTACCCACTATCACTAAGACAATTATTAATATATTAATTTTAAGAATATAATTAAATATAAAAATATATATTCTTTATAGCTGAAACAAATGAGAAGTCATAACAACCCCAGGAGAGGCAAATCATCTCATGTCATGAAACCTAATACAGCCCCACCTCACTTCACCTCACCTCACATCCTCAACCACCGACCCTATATAGTGAGTCCGTGACTCGCGTGACTCCAACTACTACTCCAATTTCCAAAACAGCACATGGTTTCAACCTACGACACAGATTATGTGGGAGGGGCATGTGAGTGAAAAAAATTATATATGTAAACAGGAAAAATAATTCAATACCTATAAATTTTTTGAACCACGTGATAAATAAAATTTGAAAAGTTGATCTATGTTCTAATATTCTTTGAAAACTCTTCTTACATGCATTATGTCTAACCATCTCATTCCGGGAATTTTGGGAGGAAAATTATATGAATATAGCTTTGTTGTATAAACAAATTGCATCAAAATTGAGAACTTTAATCTAACAATACATAATTAAAAGCCTAACAACCGTCAAAAGAACGTTCATAATGGAAAAACTAAATAATTACATATGATCCCTATAAAAATAAAATAAAATAAAATAAAATAAAATAATTAATTTTTGCATTCTTTAAGAATTGAATCCCGACATCCTAATAAAAGTACTAAAATAGAGTAAATATATGGTTGATACAATACATTAATCTCTCTTTAAGGTGCGATAATTTCCTTTTTGGTAAATTACACTAACCTCTCCTCAGGTATGAAAAAAAAATCAAAGTAGTATTTTAGTTTTGTATAATTACATTGACCTCTCGTCTAAGACTAAAGTACTCCAAATTAATGCAAATAGTGTTAAATAATAATGATAAATAAATAAAAATATACATTTCAATGAAAAAGATATGGCATCGCAACCAATTATTAATTAAAAAAGTGACAAGTGTTATATGAATTCAAATCTTAAAAGAGTTAAATGTGGAACCTGCTGCAGACCCCCAGTGGGGGTCGCACCCCTAGTGAGGTGGCGCGCCCCCACTGGCTGAAACTCAAAAAAATAAATAAATAAATAAAACAGTGTTTTTTTTGCCCAATAACAACATGCCACCTCACTGGGGGTCGACCCCCAGAGGGGGTCCGAAACATTTTTTGTTAAATGTAATTGTGTCAAAACTATAAAACTTATTATATTTTCTCCAAATCTTACAAGAAGTCAATATAATTTACCCTTTCTTTTTTGAACGACAATTTATATATTTAAAAAAAAAAGTAAATTAAATATACAACCCTGAGATTTGTTTAAAATACAAATTGCCCCCTGTGATTTGAAAAATTCCAAATACACCCTTATTAGAATTTTTTATTTAACAGAATTAACTAAAAAATAAAATTCATAATTGCTCTCTTATGCAATAATAAAATTACTTAAATTATTAATTGAAACATATTTTTAACGTCATTAAAAAATTATTAATTGACTTGATGATTTATTAATAAAATGGGCCATTTGTTATGAAATTAAAATCTCTGTGGGTGAAATGTAATTTTCAAAACTACATAAGGCAATTCATATTTTAATTAAATCTCAGAAAATACATTTATAATTTATCTAAAAAAAATGATTTGAGAATTTAGAGGCGTTGTTCAACTCATCCATATCATAATAGTTATAAATTTGTCATCTGTCAACTGTCTAACTCGCCTAAATCATATATATATATATATATAATATATATATTGTTTTGGGCATGTACCAATAAATCCCAAATGTGTATCTTATAACCCATTTGGTCCTATGAATTTTCTTATGAACCGTTAGGTCCTATCCTAATGTTAATGACCATTGAACATTATCGACATCAAACATCAAACATCAAACATCAAAATATCAAATTTATGAGTAACATCATTGAAATAATATCAAACATCATCATCAAAACAACATCAAACATCAAAATATCATACAACATCATCAAAACAACATCAAAAATAACGATTAAATAATTTTTAAAATAACGATTAAACATCAAAATAAAGATTAAACAACTTTTTAAATAACGATTAAACATCAAAATAACAATTAAAATAACATCAAACATCAAAAATAAGATTAAACAATTCTTGAATATCGGATCTGTGATGTTGCAAATCAGCGATTGTAACCCTCTGACGAGTCTGCACTTGCAATGCTCGCACCGGAGATTCAGCGGTGATGGGTCGAACCCAGAAACTGATTCTCGGAGGGGAGGGAGAGGAGAGGGGTGGGGATCGTAGGAGGAGAGTCCGGCGTCGTTGCGGAGCGAGATCTGGACTTGGCGGATCAAGTCTGTTGGGATTTCAAAACCCATCTTCGTTTTTGATTATGTTGTGTACTGTAAATCGAACCAATGTTCATGGTGATGCTAAGACTGTCTCTTTCTCTCTCTATATATATTTATCTATGGATTTCTCTCCATAAATGAATGTGTTGTTCTCTGCGTCTGCGTTTCTTGAAAATGTTGGGTGGTTGAGAGGGAAGACTACTCTGGAAATGACCATTAGACTTCGATTTTCTTTCTGTGGACTCTCTAGCAAGTTGGATGTTTTTTATGACGATGTTGTTTGGTTGTGATGTTTGATCTTTAACTGCCGAAACAAAAAGAATTTTCCGATCTGATTCTTTTGAATATTGATGTTGTTTTAATGATGATGTTGTGATGTAAAAATAGGACTAATTTGTGTACAAGAAAACTCTTAGGACCAAATGGTTTAACTTTCTTCCATATAGGATTTATGGGTAATTTTTCCTATTGTTTTTGCCTTGCTTAGGTTGCACATTTTAAGATTTTTTTTAAAAAAAAAAAAAATCACACCAACCTGCCTTTTTTCATTTATATATAAAATTTTTCACAAACTCAATTTTAATTATAATAATTAATTTTATACGGATTCCATTTCAAAAATATTTATTTTTCATATATAGTTCATCATATATTAGGGGTGTAAAAACGGCTCGAGACCTGTGGGCAAATAGGGCCAGCCGTTTCAGCCCGGTTAGGCCGGGTTCGAGCCCAACCCAAAACTTTCGGCCTAGGCGCCCAAAAAAAATTCAAGTCCAGCGAGTTGTCCAACCCGGCTCGGCTCACCAAATAAAAATAAATAAAAAACAAATTACAACGGTTAAATAGTTAAATAAATAAAACAAAGACTTAATCTTTGCAACAACAATAAAAAATAATAATAATAAAAATAAAAAAGGTCCCTGCCCTTGTCATGCATCACCCACTTCATCATTGCCATTTGCAATGAATGAAAAAAACCAAAAAAACAAAAACAAAAGTCTGCACCTCTCTATAGACTTAAAATAATAATAATAATAATAATAATGAGTTTAATTATTATTATTATTATTATTGAACAGTTATATTACAGTTTCACACAACGGTCATTTGTTTTTTTTTATTTATAAATTTACTTCAATCTTCTAAACTTCTATAAATATTTTTTATTTTTCAAAATAAATCTCACAAATAATTTTTCCTCTAAAACTCTCTCTCCACTCTCAATTAATTTTGAAGTGTCATTCCTAAGTGATAATTATAATTGTACAACAATAAACTTTTATCAGAAGAAGTTAATTTTATATCACATTCGTCAATCGGTAACATTAATGAGTTTAATTAAATTTATTCAATTTTTTTCTTTAATTATTTCTAAACATATATTAATTATTATTGTTTACTCATTATTTAAACTAATTGTTAGTTCTTATATATTATTTTACTTACATTACTATAAATCATAATATTTTTAATGTTTATGTTGATATTGATACATATATTACATGAATTTATTGTTTCTTCTTCTAATATCTCTCTTTCAACAGTTAGATCATCATCTAGGAACACAGCCAGTAGTGTTTGGGAACATTTTGAAAAAATATCTATAAATAATCCTGATTGTGCAATTACATTTAAAGCAAAATGAAACTATTGTGCACATTGACTTAGTGCTGCATCTATAGGGGTATTAGTCATCTAAAAAGGTATGCTAACAAACATTTACAAAGTCAACAATCTGACATTAGAAGTCAAATACAATTAGGAGCTTCATCAACTGGTAATCTGCAAACATTTTCATATGATTCTATATGTGCACAAAATTCTATAATTGATTATATTTTTTAAAAAGAACAACTTTCTACTACCGGTGAATGTCCCGATTTTACCAAAATGATTCACGAAAGTTTTGCACCGCAATATCAAAGTTTTTCAAGAAATATTACTAGAAACATGATTTTTTTTTAAAAATTGAGTCTATTAAAAGTGAATTATGTGACATCTTTAAAAAATTGAAAGGAAGAGTTTGTTTAACATCTGATCTGTGGTCAAATAATGGTTTAGAATATCAATGTATCACTGCACATTTTATTGATAATAATTGAAAATTAAATAAAAAAATTATTTCATTTAAATTATACACTGGTCATTCGCTTGGTGTAGAAATAAAAAATGTATTATACAAGTAAGCTTTACAAAATAAAATATTTACAATTAATTTTAGATAATGAAGCATATTATAATCAAACTGTAACTCATTTAAAATCAATTTTACAATTACTTATTGATAGTGATTTATTTCATGTTCATTGTTGTGCTCATATTTTAAACTTGATTGTTAAAGAAGTTATACATGTATACGAGACTTCTGTACTTGTAATAAAAAATGCAGTTGTTACTATTATGTTTTCTGTTTATCGAATTTCGGAATATAGAAAAATTTGTCAACAAGAAAGTATGTCATTTAAAAAATTAATTTTAGATATAAATAGTAGGTGGAATTCAACGTATAATATGTTAAAAAGAGCTTTTAAACCAAGAAGAGTAATGGATTTATTTTTTGCCACAACATCAATAGAAGAAGTACTGACTCCCACAAAACTTAATTGTCGCCAAGTAGTTTTGTATAAAGATTTTTTAAAAGTTTTTAATACTCCAATAAAATTATTTTCTTATATATATATATATATATATATTCCTACTTCACCATTTGTTTTATTTATGTTGGCAGAAATAATTAAAATTTCATAAAATACATGGGTAATGAATATTATGTAACCATTATTACTTTAATGAAAGCAAATTTGATAAATATTTTAATCATTTGCCTCATCTTTTAGGTTTAGCCATAGTAATTGATCCTAAGTATAAAAAATTGGTTTACAAGAATTTTTAGAACGTGTTTTCATTGATCAAATACAGTTTGCCCCTATTATGCAAACATGCAACAAATTATTTGAAGAATACAGACAGCTGCATCTGTAAATATACCTACACACACTACACTGGCGGTCTCATCTCGAAGTGGGAGATTAAGTGTTCTTTCAGTAATAAAAAGTAGAAAAATATCTCAACATACAAGCATAAACAGTTCCGAACTATAACGTTATTTGGAAAGCCTGTTAGTGAATGATTTCGATGATTTTGACATTTTGAATGAATGGAAACAAAATAAAATTATGTAGCCTATGGTTTCACAGATGACCCTTGATATACTAACTTTTCCTATTTCTACAGTTGCTTCAGAACAGCTTTTAGTACAGGTGAATGGATGCTGAGCGATTACCGCATCAGGCTTTCACCCCAAATGGTTAAAACACTGATGATATCTAGAGATCATATGCATGTGCTTAAGAGAATACCAAATTATAGTGAAAATGAGAGAATTCAAAATAATTTGGATGACATATCCTCGAGCAACGCGACTGAAATGTCTGTCTCCTCCGATACTTGATCAACAATTTGTTTTTTACTATTTCATTTCGTTATGTTTTTATATTACATTATTGAGGTAGAGTATAATACAAATGATTGGTAGGCCAGTAGGTGTCAACCTAGTTAGGATGTACTTGACCTATAGTGATATAATTACTCTACCATCATTAATAATCTACACATATTTTATTTAATGATATAAATTTTTATAATATTTTATTTCATTTTGAAATAAAAATTATTTATTCAATAAATGTTATATAATTAATTTAATATTGTAATATTGAAAGTTTAATTTTCATATATATAAAATTATTCATTTCGAAAGAAAAAAAATTATATAATTGAATACTTTTTTTAGTTATAAATTCATAGTTAAAAAACATAAGTCATACATAATTAAATTTAAATACCACCACGAAACATAACCAAACAAAACATCTCATTAATCTTAATTAAAATACTCTAGTATAATTTTTCTTTTATTTTTTTATTCCTAATAAATAATCTACATAGATAATGTATTTATTGTTCATTTTTTCACCCCCAAAAAAAAAAAGGCCCGCCTAGGCCCGACTCGCGGCCCTAGCCCTGGTCCACTAGCCCTATTTTGAGTGGGCCTGGGCCCCACTTTTTGGCCCATGGGCCGGCCCGACCAGACCCACTAAAAAACCAGGAGCCCGTGAGTCCCACTTGGGCCGGGCCATTATTGCATCCCTATCATATATTTAGTTTTATCATTGCTAAATTTCTTTTAAATAGTTGATATTTTAATTTAATTATTATAATATTTGAAAAATAATTATCTCGATATACAAATAAATAAAACAGAACGTACTTAATTATGTGATTCGCACAAATCAAATTAATTTTCTTTTATATTTTTTTTTTGCCTATCTTATTGATGTCTTAATATTAGTTTATATTAAATTTATATATATGTATATATATGTATAAGTAGTGTTCTTTCGTTTCTTATGTGGCACATTTTAAAGGCTTACTTTTTTTTTCTCCTAAAAAAGCCATATAAACATGTCTTTTTTATTTACATATAAAGTTTTACACAAACTCAATTTCAATTATAATAACCAATTTTTAAATGAACTCTATTAGAGAAATACTTGTTTTTCATATATATATTTTTTTAGTTTTGTCGTTATCAGATTTCTTTTATATAGTTGATATTATTATTATTATGATATTTGAAAGAAAAAAAAAACTATCTCGATATACAAATAAATAAATAAATAAAACATACTGTACTTATTAATATTAATTTATATTTAATTTTTTATTTAACATGAAATTATTTATTACAAAATATTTATATTTAATTTAAATTTTATATACATATATACAATATATAGCGACCCAGGTTTTTACTCCGACTTTCGTTGTGTTCCGGACTCGAATTCCGTGATTGTATATTGTTATCTATGTCTTATTTTCTTCCTTTAACTCTTTATATTTGAGTTTTGGATTATGTTGGGCATGTTTGGAATAGGTTGGTTGTTAGTTGGTCTAGAACGTTGTTGCCCAGATTTTGACTTCTTCGCTCGAGCAAGGTTTCTTGCGCTCGAGCGAGCCTTGTGAAATTGTTTATTCAGTTGAGCGAGACTTCTTACGCTCGAGCGTGCGTCTGCGTTGGTGACAGACCTAAAGCTTTGCATTCTATGCTCGAGCGACGCTTCTTGCGCTCGAGCAAGGCGACTTGTTGTGTCTGGTCGCTCGAGTTTATATCAGATCGTAAATGAGATATTTCAGAACACTTTTGCAGCTCACTCTCTCTCTCTAAAACTCTCTAAAAACGCAGGTTTTGATACTCTCTCTAGAATACACATTCTCTCTAAGATTTCATCTAGATTCGTTGTGTTCTTGACCCTAGTGTCTTTGAGAATAAAGTAGAGGGCTTCAAGAGCTTCATGTTGATCCAAGTAAGAGTTGATTTCATCATCTTTGGAGTTTCAATCTTGCTTGCCCGTCTTCTACACTTAAGGTAAGGATTTTCTTTGAGTTATATATATATTTTTACAAGATCTAGATGATTTTCAAAATCATCCTTTAATTAGTTTTGAAAATTGATTGTTGATTAAGAAGATGAGTGATTTTAAAAGTGAGTCTACTTTCTTTTCCTTCTAAAAAAAATAAAGATTGAGGGTTTTTGAACTATGTTTTTCAAAACCCTCAATCTCTATTTTTTGGTGAGATCTACTTGTAGAAAGATATTCAAGAAAAGATTTTCAAATATTTCTTAAAATATGTTTTTGGTGAGATCTTCTCAAATATTTGAAGACGAATGGTTTTTGGTGAGAAAACCTAGAAATTAGGGATTTTTAAGAAAGATGTTGAAAATCTTTAGAATATGTTGTTATATTTATTGTGTGTGCCGAAATAAATGATGTTTGAAAATTGTTTATTTATTACATATAAATT
>JAPPVO010006732.1:0-30561 GCA_030407325.1 Camellia japonica | reverse complement strand
GACCTTAAATCCTTGGAAGGTGCGAAACCCTCGTCTGATGAGGTACGCGTGCCCCATCTTGCATTCCATTACTTCTCGAGGCATGTAGGCCTCGTTTTTGCACTTCATTTTCCATCCAATGAGGTATGCGTGCCTCATGTTTCATTTTATCCTCACTTACATTGTTTTGCATCCTGTGTGGCACGTGTGTCACATTATGCAAATTGCCCCAACGAGGGTCCGGCGGGACCGAAAACACGCACGGTCTGGCGAGACCTTAAACCCGCTCATTTGCATTGTTATGCATCTTAAAAGCCGTGCGTTGGCGCGCATTTCGAACATCATGCATCATGTGCATTTCAAATGCATACGCTGTGCATCCCGGTCTAGGAGACCTTAAATCCTCCGAAGGTGCAATTCCTTTGGTGTTCGTCGTGCCCGAACGACTTTCGGTGGTCTGGTAAAGCCACTTGTCTGTGCTCGCGGTGAGTTCCTAGAAGACCAACTGGGACGGTGAAAACTAGAGTTCGAACGGCTTATGCCTAGAACGCAAAGGTTCGGGATCTCCGAGACTAAAGTCTGGTTTAAATACCCAGGGGGTGTACCCTCGGCTTGAAATCTGTATGGAAGCCCCATAGGTTGAGACGGCGTGTTTACGCCTCGATTCTGGATACTGAACCAACCTAGTATATCGCCCTGTTGGTAAGATAGGGAAAGCTGCAATCATAGTCATGCATCATAGTGCATATGTCATGCATTTTCCAAAAAAAAAAAACATGCATTATCATGCATCATTTGTAATTACTGCATATGTCATGCATTTTCCAAAACCAAAAAAAAACAACAACAACAAAAAAAAAACACATGCACATGTCATGCATCATTGTAGTATAGTGCATATGTCATGCATTTTTTGTAAATATCCATCCCATTGCATGCATCCATTGCATCATCTTCCATCCATGGCTTGCGCCTTTCCAGGTTGAGCTTGGTCCGGTATGTGCTCATACTTTTCACGTCTATACACTCATAGTTCTGTGTGCGCTCGCGCCTTGAGGGCTTCGACACCTTTTCTATGTTAGACATGGCTTGTACGTGTACATGCCCTTCCTAGGTGAGATTTGGTTTGGCCCGCGTGCCATATCCATCGTATCCATTTCCATTGCATTATAGTGTAGTATTGTCGCATCCGGCATTAGGATCATTGTTCTTTCGATTAGCGGGTCGTCACCCCACTTATGTCAATCCACCCAATACTTGTTCTTATGTCTGTCTACATCACTCATAGTTCTGTGTGCGCTCGCGCCTTGAGGGCTTCGACACCTTTTCTATGGTAGACGGACTTGTTACCTCCATCAATCTATTTGACATTCGTGTGGTTTCGAACCGCTCATGATTGAATCATGATTCAATTGCCCTGCACGTAGTTTGCATATAGTTTCAATTGCATTGCATTATCATTTGCATTATTCATACATAGTTTTGTATATACTGCATATTATTTAGCATTCGCATTGCATATGTCATGCATGTTGCTAACAATATTGTACCTGTTAAGTTTGCTTTCTTTCAGGCACGATATTGTATGTACGGTTCATTTACCGCTGGTGGAACCAGGCGAGCCGCACAGGTATTGTATCTCCCGAGTGAGACGTTTTGAGAATTGCATAATTCTCTTACATCCTTTCTGCATTGTGATGTAGACTGTCGCATGTTAGCTTATAACTGTCGCATGTATTGCTTCATTACAGCTTTCTTTGCATGATCATAAGTTATGCTCGGCTTCTTGCATTGTCAGTTGCATTTTGCCCCCGCCTACGGGCGCATATCTTATCTTCGGCTTGTATGCCTGTGCTTGAACTACGCCGGTTTGATTCCCTAAGGGATACGTAGGCAGCTTGCGAGTTCAACCATTTTGCGCTTCGTATGTCTGTCCAAGTCTTCGGCCTTGTCAAAAATGGGTCGTCTCTGGGCTTTGACATTCACTCCCGTCATTGTTATGACTTTCGAGTTCTGTCAAAGAGGGGCAACTGTAGACACCCCATTTTTGACCGTCCTCAAGACTTGGACGTCACCGTTGGAACACTCGGTGATCATCCATGTTTGTGTTCGTTTGGAGTTCCCAAAGTTCTCGGCCCGCGCGCCTTGCCTCAGGACCTCCAAACTCGACCGTTTTGTGTCTGGTTTTGCACCAAACACTTGTGTTTTGCCTTGGAAGGGCAGGGAATGCTTTGTGAGGCATCCCCACACACCACCGGCTGTGGCTAGAGGCCACGGCTGGCTAGAGTTGCCACCGGCACTGTATTGTGCCGGTCGGCACTCTTTTGGCAAAATGACCATTTTGCCCTGCCGACTACTGTGCACTTGCTTTCTGAGATATTTTCAGACAGCTGTGTGCAATTTGCTTCCCCTCCATACACGTGTATGGAGGGATGAGCCTTAGTTGCTTAGCTTGTAAGTCTTACAAGTTCTATAAGAGGAAGGCTCTTCCTCTTGGCTTAAGGTTGGGAATTCTGAGAGTTTTCAGCCATTTTAGAGAGAGAGCAAGCTCTGGTTTTAGGTTAGATCATATATCTATCTTATCTCTCTCCTTTCTTGCTTATTTAGTACACTAGGTGCCTTAGTTCACACTATTGCACACAAGCACCTAGTGTCTCACCTTCTCCTTGCAACTGAGGTTCTAAGGACTGATTTTGAGTGTTCTTGACTGGTTTGGAGCTCAAGGGACCAACTACTCCAACCTTTGTGAAGAAAAGCTTCAAGGGTAAGAAACTTACTTTATTTACCCCATTTTTGCACTCCATTTTTGCTTGCTTTAAAACAGTTTTTGTGCCTGGTCTATAACACAAAAAATTTCTGTTTTTTTAGCCTCTTCATTGTATATTAAGAGTGTTTTGTGGTTTGAGCAAGTTTGACCACCCTTAGGCCTTGAAAAGGGCTCATTTTTGTGCTATTTTGGTGAGATCCGGGACTTGTGTGCTTGGACCTCTCCACCACTGAAATCTTGAGGGATTTCAATGGTGGAGATGGTGCTTTAAAGTCCTAGAAAGGGGAGGGCCACCCCCTCTCCTTGATGTCCTTGAAAAGGGCAAGTTTTGCTTCCTTATGTAGCTTCATGCTTGAGTGTGTGTTGAGCATGTTTGACTTGTTTTCCATGCTTATATTGCATGTTATAACATGATTTCAAGTTGGTTTAGGTCTCTTATGCATGCCTAGCATAGTTGCCTTGTAATGCCTCTTTGATGCCTTACATGCCTAGGTTGTATGCCTTAGCTTCGAGCATTTTAAGCTTGCATTTGTGAAGCTTGTATGCTTATTTTGCCATGATCTAGCTCTGTCCATAGCCATTTGGGTCGATCTCATCATGCATTACATAGCTCCTTTGCATTTGGCTTGTTGGCCTTGAGAGCATGTGAGTGTAGCATGACTTGCTTGCTTCATTTTCAATGATTTGAAACCATCTAACATGCCATTTCAGACCTTATGATGTGCTTGTTTGATTGCCTTGCATGCCTCTTTAATGCTTTAAAAGCTTGTGTTGAATGCTCCATGTTTTGGTCATGTTGTATGCCTTTGTGCTTGAGCCCCTTAGATGCCATCTAGATGCTCCTTAGGCTTTGTTTAGGTCTGCTTGTGACCTGTTTTGAGTCCCTTTAGCTTTGTGAGGCTTGGTAGACTTGGCCTTAGTTTAAGCCTTAATGGCTTGTTTCAAGACTTGGACCATTTGTTGCATGCTTTGGCTTGCTTTGTTGCATGATTTGGCATCATATTTTGCATGATTTTCAGAGCTTTATATGCATGTCAATTGTCCATGTTTAACTCACTTCAAGTGTGCTTGAATGTTGTTGTTATGCTTAAGTGTTGGTGCCTTAACATGTGTATGTGTGCATGTGTGTTTGGCCCTCATAATTTAGCATTTTGGCCACTGATTTTGGGCTTTTTAGAGCTGCCCAATTCATGTTTAAGTCCATCTTTCAATTGGTTTGCATGCTTGCCTTGTATGCTTACTTACATGTTTGCATTGTATTGCCATGTTGCATGTTAGTTGCCATGTCTAGGATTGCATCATATTGGCACGCATGCTAGGCCTCCTGAAGTGAAGTATGATGGAGGTTTGGCACCCTTGTTTGTTTATGTGGTTTGCATGTATTTGAAATCAAAATTGCACTCTTGGTTCTTTGGACCATCATGCATGGAAATGCATGATTGGTGGTTCGAGAACCAAGGCACACCTTCCTTTGAGTCATCAACATGATAAGGATTGTGTTTGGTGCATACATGCTTTGAATTACATTGCCATGCAAGTTGTTGCCCTTCTGCTGCTGTGAGTTGCAGGTTCTGCAGGAATTTTGTGCCGACCGGCACTATTTAGTGCCGACCGGCATTCAATTGGAAGCCGATAGCTCCATTCAGTGCCGGTGGCCTCCTCCTTCAGCCGGTGGTGCTCTACCCCAGCCGGTGGTACTCCCCAGTGCCCTGAGAGGCACTCTTGAGACTTTGGTAATTTTCAGAGGAGGGTAGCAGGGAAAACAGAGGCACACTTGCATGACAGTGCGATTCCGAGTCCGTTCCGAGCGCGCGCTGCATTTGGGCCCTCCTCCCGAGGCATCTACTGTTTTAATTAGATTAATTATTTGTCTAGTTTATTTAGTGAATTTGTAATAATTAATTAGCTTGCGTAGTTAATTATTTGTATTATTATTTTGGTCCCTCCGAGCGAGGGCAAAATTGTAATAAGTGTGTGTGAGTGGGTGAATGTCTTCCAAACCCCCACTTCTTTCTATCCCTTTTATTTACCCGCTTTCGATGGTAGATTAGGGCACATTTAAATTAGCATACCTTATGCAATGCATGCGTGCATTCATGCATTTGTTTACATACATTGGGCTCGGCACATCATGCAAACCGCATCGTACTTTCAATTCCAAATTGAATACGTGATAGTTGTTGCATCTCATGTGCCATGTTTAGGGTTAGCCGAGCCTACTCTAGGTTGCATCTATGCCTGTGTTGCGTTAGCCACTTAACATGAACTAGGTCATGCATGTTTGCTAACCGGGTTATTGTTTTTTGCACAGAGTGCGATGTAAGTATTTTATGCTTTAGCACTTTGCATGCGTGTGAATGCTAACATGACAGTATGCTTACCATGCGGCTAAATGCTTATGTGTTATAAACTGTTTAAATGCCTGTGGGTGGAGGTTGGATTGCGTGAGTTGGAATAACTCGTTGAGATCCGTATTTTAGCCTACTTGCGAGTAGCAAAAACCAACACGTTTTTCGAGATAAAACGGATATGCAATGTTTACTTCCAAATTAGGCAACCTAGTCTATACTTGTTTGCTGTGCGCATAACATAGTAATTCTAGGCTAATAATTGGGATAAGAACGCATAAAGTTTTCAAAAACGGATATCACGGTTAGTAGAGGCCGGTCTTCGGACCGGGCGAAAGGGGGTGCTCATAGCTGACCTTCCCCGATCGTACCCAAGCTCCCGAGCCAAGACCACTTTGGTGATGACGGACATGTGGCCTTCGGCACCGAGTCAGGGTTTCCTAAATTTCCCATTTTCAAAATATTTAGGTGGCGACTCTGTATCTGGCAAAGCAGTCCATGTTTGGCACTTCTTTTCAAAAAATCTGTTTTTTTTCAAAACGATTTGCCAGAGTTGGACTCTTTGGTTCAGATTTAGAACCACAAACAAAAAGGGAGTCCGAACTGTAGTGAACCCCAAAATGAACAGAACGGGACTTAACCCTCCCGGGGCGTTCGGGGACGTCTACAGCCCTCCTCCCGAGGCATCTACTGTTTTAATTAGATTAATTATTTGTGTAATTAATTTAGTGAATTTGTAATAATTAATTAGCTTGCGTAGTTAATTATTTGTATTATTATTTTGGTCCCTCCGAGCGAGGGCAAAATTGTAATAAGTGTGTGTGAGTGGGTGAATGTCTTCCAAACCCCCACTTCTTTCTATCCCTTTTATTTACCCGCTTTCGATGGCAGATTAGGGCACATTTAAATTAGCATACCTTATGCAATGCATGCGTGCATTCATGCATTTGTTTACATACATTGGGCTCGGCACATCATGCAAACTGCATTGTATTTCAATTCCAAAATTGAATACGTGATAGTTGTTGCATTTCATGTACCATGCTTAGGATAGCCGAGCCTGTCTAGATTACATTCCGCATGCGATGCATTAGCCACTTAACATGAACTAGGTCATGCATGTTTGCTAACCGGGTTATTGTTTTGGCACGGAGTACGATGTAAGTATTTATGCTTTAGCATATCGCATGCGTGTGAATGATAACATGACAGTATGCTTACCATGCGGCTAAATGCTTACATGAGATAAACTGTTTGAATGCCTATGGGTGAAGGTTGGATTGTTTGAGTTGGAACAAACTCATTGAAATCCGTATTTTAGCCTACTTGCGAGTAGCAAATTCGAAAGCATTTTCAAAACAAACGGATATGCAATGTTTACTTCCAAATTAGGCAACCTCGTCTATACTTGTTTGCTGTGCGCATAACATAGTAATTCTAGGCTAATAATTGGGATAAGAACGCATAAAGTTTTCAAAAACGGATATCACGGTTAGTAGAGGCCGGTCTTCGGACCGGGCGAAAGGGGGTGCTCATAGCTGACCTTCCCCGATCGTACCCAAGCTCCCGAGCCAAGACCACTTTGGTGATGACGGACATGTGGCCTTCGGCACCGAGTCAGGGTTTCCTAAATTTCCCATTTTAAAAATATTTAGGTGGCGACTCTGTATCTGGCAAAGCAGTCCATGTTTGGCACTTCTTTTCAAAAAATCTGTTTTTTTTCAAAACGATTTGCCAGAGTTGGACTCTTTGGTTCAGATTTAGAACCACAAACAAAAAGGGAGTCCGAACTGTAGTGAACCCCAAAATGAACAGAATGGGACTTAACCCTCCCGGGGCGTTCGGGAACGTCTACAGATGTGTATTGAGATTTTCTTTTCTTTAGAAGATGTGTGCTATGAAAACATGAATCTCAATTGGAGTGTATACACTAATAGTCTATATTAGTAATTTTGTTTAAGGTTAAAATTGTAATAAAAATATTTTTCATTAAGTGTACACATAGTGGATATAGTGTGTAGAAATAGAAACTCCTCGAAACGATCGATCGCTTCTACATTCGATCAATTGCTCTTTTTGAAGAATGGAGCATTTGATAGGCGATTGATATGTAATTGATCTCTCTAAAATGTGATTGATCGCCCTAAAATAAATTGATCACTCTTGCTCCAGAACGAAGCAATTGACAAACGATTGATCGCTTTTTAAATGCAATCGATCGTTCAAAGCAATTAACTAGCGATTGATCTCTCCTTAATGCAATCGATCACTCTTCTAGTTTTTTCACAAATTCTTTCCTAAGTTGTTTTTAGAAATTGATTTTGTATAAATACAATTCTATAACTCGTTTTTCAATATCCCAAATATTTTATAAATAACCGAAACTTATGATATCTCTAGAATAATTATGATACTCAATTATCATCTTTATGAGATAATTTTTCTAAGATAGTTTTTCAAAAACTCTCAAAACCTTTGCATATCCTTACATTATTCGTTCTACACTCAAGGTCGGTTAGGTAATCAAAGATGTTCAACAACAGAGATCAAGGTTGCTACTTCGTTGTGCCCAAAAGATCAAGAAAGTTGACTAAGTCAAATTGTGCTCATGAAGTTACTACAAGTCATCAGTGTTAGGTAACCCTAAGTTAAGGTTGTAAATCCTCTTGATTATGTCTTGTATAATAAGAATCCACTATGAGACCAAAGAATACAAGATATAGTCAAGAGAACTTACAACCTTTATGTAGGTTTACATAACATCGATGACTTATAGTAATTTCATAAGCACAGTCTGACTCAGTCAACCTTCTTGACCTCTTTGGCACCACGAAGCAATAGTCTCGATCTCTATTGTTGAACGGCTCTGATTACCTAATTGGCCTTAAGTCTATAAGGAACAATAGAATAATGCAAAGATTTTGAAATAGTTTTGTAGGTTTTTATAAATCAATTCATAAATATTCTCTAGAGTATGATAAATAATTTTGCAACGAAAATACAATGGTAGGATACTGAAAAACGAGTTGAGGAGGCCCTTTTCATAGAAAAATAAGTATTCAAAATCAATAAGGAAAAAAGTTTAATGAAAACTGAAGAGGTGATCGATTGCTCTTGACAAAGAGATCGATTGCTCCTAAAATAGGTCCATCGCTTAGTGATCGCTAACTACTGTTCCAAAATTAATTTCAAACGATCACTTGCCAATTGATCGCTCAACAATCGCCAAAGTGCAATCACTTGTCGATCAAATGTCTATCAATTTCTATCCACTGCTAAAAGTGCGATTGATCACCCTAAAATGCGATCAATCGCTCCAATTTCAATTAGAGCTAATTTTGCATACATTTTCAAATCATATTTTTGTATTTGATTTAAAGAAAAATTAGTGAAACATCCCTCTCCAACTTTGGGTAATATAAGAGGTCCAGTATATATATATATATATATCTTTTTATTAGCTAAAGTCACTCGATGAAATTTCTCTGTGATCATACCACATAAATTTTAAAATTTTTCTACAAAAATTGAAATTTCTGTGTCGGACCAAAAATTTTCTGTGTCGAATTTTCTTTGTGAAAATATTGAAAAACCCCAACTACTATAAAAATATTATATATTATTTATCTTATAAAATCTTAATACGAGAAATCTTAAATAAAATTTTCCTTATTCAAATTCTTTTTCCAAAAATGTTCTTCAAAATAGTTAAATCATGTACGCAATCATTACCAAATCGGGTAATGGAGCGAAATTTCCTATCTCTATGTGGTGCCTACTGAGTATGACAATTTACAAAAAAGCACTTACACATTAAAATTACCCCCATTAGAGCATCCGCAGTAGTTTACTTAAATTTTATCCTAAAATGTTATTAAAAAATTCATTCTCTATTTTAGGAATCACTTTTTCATTTACTTTCCCCAACAAATTCCCTATTCTTTCCCTAAAATATTATTAAAATATTCTTTCCTTATTCTTTCACTTTTTCATCTTCTTCTTGGATTGAAATTGAAGATATGAACATTGCCCAATTCCACTTCTACACAGAAAATGTTTTGAGAAATTGATGTACACTTCTCAGATAAATTTGAACTCAACGACCTAGCTCAGAAAGTAATGGGCTTTAATTAGAAAAATCGAAAGATGGACTGAGTAAAGAACGTGAAAGAGTTAGAAAGTGGAGATAAAATATGGGTTTTGTGGGAGATTCACACCAGATTGTGTGTGTAGCGAGAGAGAGAGAGAGAGAGAGAGAGTGATGATGATAATGATGATGAATCTTTATACACGCATGCAAGTGCTTTTGGTGTCTGATTTTGGTGCCTTCTTCTAAGAGCAGTGACTAAGGGGGTCAACCGGCAGAACGTCCGGGGGTCGACCGGCTAGACATCCAGGTGGACGACCGACGAAGAAATTTTGTCAGATATGAGGGAGCTACAATGACTCCCTATTTGTAGGGAGTTACTGTAGCAAATATTAGTTTAGGGTGGGTTATAAGGGAGCTGATGAGAAGGTATAAAGGAGTTCCAACCCCCCTAAAATAGGTAAGGGAACAATTTGGAGAGGCTGCTAAGGATGCTCTTACAACCTGGGTTTGATAACAAAAATTGCTAAGATTGCTCAGTTTCTATTTAGTTATAATATTATATCAATTTAATTTTTTTTTATAAATGATTTACGCACAAAAATCTATACAATAAATTGTTCAAATCATTAAAGTGAGACTTATGGTAGGTTTCATTGATACCTCTTTGGTCCAACAGTGTACTGAAGAGAAACCATTCCTGGAATTAAATATTGAAAAACTTTAGAAACACTACTTTTCACAATTCTATAATAAGGTAATGTAATTATAAGTAATAACTATAGGTAATCTAAGAGAAAATATTTGATTCATTAAGACATTTTTTACGCTTTATTTAAAGGAACATTTATCCATAAATTCCATCTTCAGGAATGGTAATTCGTTTAGTTCTAAAAAATTTCTTCTAGACTAATTAGTTCCATTGATTTTGGAAATGTGGATTTAATATATTCTTTGAAAATTGGGTTTACAGTTATGCCTTTATTTCCATTACGTTTCCTTAATTTTTTTTTTTTCTTTTGTGCTGAAAAAGTCACTACAAAAAATTAAGGGTTTAAAGACTTAAATTTAGGGACAAAATTATGTTTTTGGGACCAAATATTTTGTTGCGAAAAGTGTTTGTTAGGTTTTTGTTATTGGCAATCCTGTTTGACAAAACTCATTTCAGTTGTAATTTTATTCAATCTTTTATTTCAGTGAGGCTATGAGTATTTAGATGCGAATCCAACCCGAATTGTGCCTATGTAGAGGAGTGTGTGATCTTAATCCTATTATGTATTCCACTTTGCTGACTATGTCAGGGATCGAGCTGCCTTGTCAGCTCACGGGGGTCCCAGAAGTTTTCACTGACTTTAAAAATATTGAGAAGATGCATTTTTCGCTCGAGTGACACTTTGGTGGCTCGAGCGAAGACACTTGGAAAAACACGTGTTTTAGTCTCCTCGCTCGAGCGAGCATCGCGATCCTGATATCTATAAAGCTACAATTTAGTCTATTTCTAGGACACGACTTCTAGATCTTCTTTTGGGCATTAGGGTTTTCATTTGGGACTTCTTTGCTTGTTTGCTTTGATATCTGTGAGAGTTTATATCATGAATTGAGTGGATTATATCAAAAGAGTTTTGTTTATTTTGTTTTGTTCACAAAAGAGAGATTTGTTCTTTGATGGATTCCGTGAAATTTTGGCCTGAAGCTTTGGTGGATTCTGGAGTGGCTCATCGTCGTAGATTCAACGTTGGGCAAGACAATTTCGAGATGAAGACGGTGGTGGAAGAGGCATATAGAGGTCGGTTCAATTTTGGCGTGGATTCGCTAGGTAATTGAGAGTACACTTATGTAATTTCTTTTTGTCCTCTTAGTGGATTGTTTTGTGGCTTTTGCCCATTGTTTTTCATCACAATTGAAGGCGCTCTAATTGTGATTTTTCCACGTAAAATCTTTGTGTCGATTTTTCTTTGATTATTTGATTGGGATTGTTATTCACTGGTTAAAATTTATACATAATTACAAATTAATATCTCGGGGATTTTAGATTTTTCAATGTTGTTATTACATTTTTAGCAACGAAAATTGAATATTAGTGATGAATTATTATCCTTTCGAGACCAAATTTTTTGTCTTAAAACATAAACTATTTTGAGACCAAATTATTTTGTTTCTAAAAGCCTATTTATTAGTGACATTTTCAAAATATTGTCGCTAAAAGTCTTATTTTTGACTTTTCGGGACGACCTTTTAACGACTATCCTCTCGACGATAAAAATTGGTCCATAAATGTCTTTTGTAATAAAATTTTCACTTTTAGAGAATAAAAAAATTGGTCTCTAAAACTCTTATATGTTGTAATGAGTAAGATACATCTATTATTTTGTAGAATTCAATTCTATGAGTCTAGCGGTATAAATGCCTTGCACACCAAAATATATATAATGTCCCACTACACAAGTGCGCATTGTTTCACAGTAAACACGCTATCCAAAAAAATAAAAATAAAGATAAAAATTGTAACATTGTGTACGTCCATATTGATTTCCACTTAGTATAAAATCTTTTGACATGAAAATCTTTTTGGAGCGATGTGTGGGTATTCAAATTTTGGGTGGATTTGATATGAAAATCTTTTTTATTTGAAATGACTTGAAATGTGAAATTCTTTAAACATTTCAAAATGAGTACAAAAATCCCTTAGTAAACTTTGGACAAATGTATAATTTCAAACTGTCAGAATTTCAATCATTTATTTTGTAAAATTCAATTCGGCAAATCTAATGGCAGAAATGCCTGCACACCAAAAAATAAATAAAATAAAATAAAATGTCATACTATACAAATCCACATTGTTTCACATTAAACATGCTATCAAAAAAAAATAAAAATGTAACATTGTATAGGTCCACATTGATTTTCATTGAGTATAAAATCTTCTAATATGAAAATCTTTTTGGGGTGGGGTGTGGGTATTCAAATTTGTGATGGATTCAGATATGAAAATCTTTTTGATTTGGAATGACTTGAAATGTAAGATTATTTAAACAATCCAAAGTGAGTATAAAAATTCTTAGTAAGTTTTGGACAAATGTGTAATTTTAAACTATAAAGATTTTAGTCATTTATGGGTATTAGCTACCATCGACTCATGTAAACTGTTGAGTTATACTATCATTTCTACACAAATAGAACTATTGGGTTTATTAAATTATTTGGACTAATTGATTATTATGATGTGAAAATTAGATTAATTAGTATTTCCCTTTATTTAAGATACTTTCACAATAATGTAAGGAAAAATATTTGATTCAATCACATATTTTGTACTGTTTTAAAAGGACAATGCCAATTGATAGCTCATTTTATCATTAGCCTCAATATATGTGCAAAAGTATATAAAATGTGTAGAAATGAGTAAATACATTTTGAAATATATGAAAATTATATTAAGATTGTAACTATTATGCATTCAAGAGTTCTACTTTATAAAAATTGAAAACAATGTGGTATATAAAAGTTGAGTTTAACTTATTTGTCTTTTTTGAACTTTTGTTAATTTGAAGACGATACATGTTAGGCCAAGTTTGGGAAGATAAGAAAAAGTCAAAAAGTGAAAAAGTTACTCAAAAAGTTAAAAAGTTAACACTATTCATCAAAAGTCAACAATTACGGCTGCACAACTCTCAATCCTAATTTTTCCCTACAAATCAATTTTTACAATTTTTTAATACACATTTTTCCATAAAAGGTCAAAAAGTTAACCCAAACATCCATATTTTTTTCCTCAATTTTTTAGTCCAAAAAGACAAAAAGTACACTTATTCAGGACACCCCAAAATGTATATAATGATGTTATTCATGACATCAACCTTATTATGATTATAATTATTATTTATATTATATTTCTTCTTTATTGAGGATTTTTTTGCTTATTTAAGACTTGTTTTACACTATATAAAGGTTTATTGTGCTTATTCTCTTTATCTCTCCCTTATCTCTTCGTACAATTATATTGACATGGTATCAAAGCTATAAGATCTGACCTCTTTGGAAGGCTTGGGTGGTTTACATGGTATATGACAATACTTACCATG
Source organism: Camellia japonica (assembly GCA_030407325.1). Taxonomy (NCBI): domain Eukaryota; kingdom Viridiplantae; phylum Streptophyta; class Magnoliopsida; order Ericales; family Theaceae; genus Camellia; species Camellia japonica. The sequence goes on along the minus strand of JAPPVO010006732.1, from coordinate 17,298 downwards.
ATATAGGTATATTTACATTAACAATGATTTCATGACATTTGGGAATAAGTGTACTTTTTGTCTTTTTTGACTAAAAAGTTGAGGAAAAAAATATGATTGTTTGGGTTAACTTTTTGACTTTTTATGGAAAAATGTGTATTAAAAAATTGTATAAATTAGTGTATAGAGGAAAATTAGGATTGGGAGTTGTGCAGCCATAATTTTTTACTTTTAGCGAATAGTGATAACTTTTTAACTTTTTGAATAACTTTTTGACTTTTTGAATTTTTGGCAACTTCCCAAACTTGGCCTAAACATTATATACAATCTCACTTTTTAGACTTATTTTCTAAATTCAATGATATGTAAGAGAAATAATTAAATTTAAAGCTTCTCCTCTTGCTAGCTTCGAGTGAAATACCTCTGAATCACACTAAAACACACTCACTCTCTCTCTCTCTCTCTCTCTCTCTCTCTCTCAAACAAAGGTGCGTAAAGATTATCTTATTTTTGTTATACAATTATTGTGTGTTTGCAACCAAATGTTCAATTTGATCTATTTGTACTCTAGTTTTATTACATTTTTTTTTTTTTTTGTCGTTAGAAAAAAATGTTCTATTTGATATTCTTTTGGTCATGTGAAGTTCTTTGAAATCGATAGATCTGATCAATCTTTGCAGCTTTTTATGATTTATCTAAGAGAGTGAGCTTGTTATTGGCATTAATGTTGAGATTTTTGGTTTATTAAGTGGTACTACATTTATAGTTTATGATATTCATGGATTTTCTGTGTTTCTTTGTTCAAGCCTCCCTCCGTTTTGTTAATCACACTACACTACTGCAAAGTGCAAACTTATATTAGCCTCGACTAATTCCAAAGTCCTGAAGTCAATGTACGTTTTGCAAAAACAAAGAAAACAATATAAGGGGACACATGTTTTCAAAAATAAGAAAACATGTTTAGTGAATTGTTGTCTGAGGGGGTTTGTCGGAAGGTATAGTCGAAGGAAGGGAGTGGCTGGAGGGTGGAAAGGGAAGAATGAATCTAAACATGGGCCTATTTGGTTATTTTTTGTTTTTGTTTTTTTGTGTTTTCAGGGTTAAAAAATAAATAAATAATTAAAATTTTAAAACACCCATCATTTTTATATTGTGAGAACAGTTTTTGAATTGAGAAAAGAAAAAATTTAGTGGTTTGGTTTGGTTTGTTTTTAGATAGTTTCGACAAATTGTTTCCAACATATTTTGCTAAACAAGTTTTATGCATTTCCTAAAAATGAAAATAAATACAACTAAATAGGAAAATGCATGAGACTCACTTATGTCATAGAGTAAAAAAAAAATGAGGTAAGAAATATGATTATGTATAACATTTTTCCATAAATAAATAATAAAAAAAACGTTACCAAAGGAGGGTGCATTATTTTTCTCCTTTTGTCTTTTTAAAATAAACCCATAAAAGAATGAGCTAATTCACTGCAAAGCTGGAGTTGTAACTTGAGGATTAAGTAGTTAGGCCTGTTTGATTGTGGTTTGGTTTTTTCCAGTTTTTGTTTTCATTTTTGCTGTTTACAGAAACAAAATTGAATAGTTTGAAACATCAGTTAATTTTCATATCCGTCTCATTTACACGAGAAAATAGTTTCCTAGAATTTGAAAATAATTTTGGTGTTTCCTAAAATTGGTTAATTTTTCAGAATGGAGAAGGGAATGCACAAAGGTATAATTTCATCCGTCTTTTCCGGAAAAGAAAAAAAATGTGCCTACACCTGCTGCAAGTAATGATGTTGTTATGAGGAAGATAGAAAATCCACTCGTAGATCGATCACGGACCTACGAGTGGACTTCAAGGGTGAAGCACGAGGACAAGAAGAGTGGCAGTTACGAGCGATATACCACAAAGGAAAAGGCCTCCAAGGGTGATCTTCATGTGGAGAAAGGAACCGGACAAGTTGGCGTCAAGGACGAGTTCAAGAAGAGCTCAACCACCAGGGTTGGTGACTGTTGGCTTTTTGGCTTTTCGAAGGGTAATTTTGTAAATGCGAGCGTGCCAGCAAGGATCAATCAGTCCTTACAGAAATTATAATTGCCAACCAATTATCAGACGATTGTGTTTTAGTTCTTTCAGCCTCAATGAAGAGGACTTTTACTGGTGGCTTGACTTAGGAGAATTTAAGAGAAATAACAGTTAATGTGAAGAACAATCGAAGTATTTCATTAAAATGAACACTTACAATAGTTCAAACTCAGCCTCGAAGAGGTTTACAGCAACAGTCTACTTGAATCTACTTGAAACTACTCCTATGAATCGAAGTGCAGTGCTGGTATTAAAGTGCAAGTATTTAAAGTACAGGAAATGTAAGACTGGAAAGGAAAATATGAAATAAAGACTGGTTTGTATGATCTGAGTCTGGGGGTCTTTTCTGAGGGCTTCCCTGCTATTTATACTTGTCACAGATGACCTTCGAACTTTACTTCGAACCGTCGAACTGCTCCTCCATGATCGATGATCATGCTGCCTTAGAAGTAGCCCCACTACGCCATCTCTTGCAGTTGAGCTTCCCTCCTGTATTTGAATTTGAATATTGAGTAACTGTTGGAGCCACGTCACTTTGTATCTCTTTACTGATCCAGTGCTACTCAGACCATGTAAGTACCAATGTTCAATGCCACGTGTTCGATCAGGATCGAAGACTTGAATTATCTTCCCATAATACCCTCATTCTGCCACGTGTCAAACTATGATTTGGTTTTACAAAATATGTAGCCAACAGACCCATACTATTATGGAGTGTTTGCTAAGTTCTTTCTGGGTTGTTATGTGTGCTTTTATTTTATTATTATTGTGGAGTGTTTGCTAAGTTCCTTCCTAGAAATTAACTTTCTTTTCCTTATGGTATTTCTAAGTACTCTGTTTCCACTGTGATCCTTCAAGTTTCCTCATTGATGTACTTGAAATTTTAAGCAGCTACCATTTGTAGATGGTTAAATGTTGTGCTAGTTTTAAAATGCCTCTTTGTAAGATTATTTGACTGCTTGGTCTATATCTAATATAATGCTGTTGTTATTACTACTGAGTATTAAGATTCAGAAGATTGCAATGGTTTGATTAATTTCATTTTTTCAGTTGTCAAATTTTAATGTAGACTTGCTTGTTTGCATTTGATGAGCTTCTGTTAGTAAAATTCTAGTTTGGATGTGATCGACAGAAGTCAATCGACAGACTCGGAACCCAAACCTCACAAAAACTCAAATAAAAATCAAGCAATATGGTTGAGGCTTATGCCTTGACTGATTCATAGACTTCTCTTAAGTACAATAATGAAAAGCAACATACTAAAACTTGTATTAAAATTGTCACTAAATACAATAACAAAGAACAAATTACAGACTAAGTTCCTAGTTACAGAGCAACTACTCCTAAGAAGTTGTGAATGTGTTTGGTGATGATAGTTTCCTTCTTTGGATTCTTTTTCCAGCATTTACAGGCCTAGTTTCACAACTGCCACAAAACTGTTCCATTTTAAAAAACGGGTGTAAGCATGACTTTTGCAACTTCTCCACATTTCTAGCAAGAAGTCTGTGTAACACGTCTTCTAAACATGGTGCCATCATAGGTTGGGAAGGCTAGAAATGATAAAAAAAAATTTAATAATGTTTCAGGTGGTTGGGAAGCTTTGTCCGAATCCATTAAAATGAGATTAGCCCTTTGGGTCAAGTACTTCAACAGAGACGTGAAATATTCTGTGTCTGAGATGGTCTATAGGTTGAGTTCCATTAGAGAAAGATGAGTTAGCTTCCATGGCATAAGGCCTATCTTGGTGGTGGTGTTGGTGTGGCTGGTGGTGTGTCTGATGTATGGTTTGCCTCTATGGATGTATTCTTGCTGGTTGAGTCCTCTTTAGTCATTGCTTGTTGTTTTGGTTTGTGCTGCAAATGATTGGGCTTCATGCGTTGTGCCAACCTAGTTGGGATGAAGTGCGTAGTTTTATAGTATTTATAGGGATTTTGCTTTATTGATGTATGGTATAAGGTTATACCTTGATTCTTAATCAATGAAATTTATTTTGCCGAAAAAACAAAGTAAAATAATTTATGGTGTAAACAATTTCCTTCACAAAACATGAGTTTATTTTACACTCCTTTTGGATTGTGGACAGGGTGAAAAAATATATATATATACATATATTATGATTTCTTCAATCATAATCATGCTGAGCACATGGTTGAGCTCATGTGAGAAAGTGATGATGAGTATGATTACCTTTTCTTCTTTTCTATTTTAATAAATAATCTCGGTATCAAAAAAAATTTATATTACTAAATTTTACAATTTTTTGTGCTAAATAAAACAGGCAAAATTAAAGACTTTCCTTTCTCACCATTTCTTAGATAATTTATAAAGCAAACATAAGAGAGAGTCATTTTCCACATTCAGGGCCAAGACTTTGTTTGGATGGAATGATTTTATAAGAAATGATACTGAGGCCTTCTTTGAGGGGTGGCTAATATAGTCACAAAAAAAAAAAAAAATCAAAAAAGTTATTATAAATTGTCATATCACTCTTTTTTTTTTTTACATATTTTCACAAAAAATTAAAAAATAATTGAAATAGTCAATTCTCAAATGAGACCTAAATGGAATAAATAATTTATACGCTACAAGTAGAGGGAAAGGCCCACTTATTATATTTTTAATATAAAGTGTATATATTTATATAAGAAACCACCAATCAAAACAATTCTCAAAATTGAAAAAGTAGTTTACAATTTTTGCAAATAAAAAAAAAATGGTCAAATTTTAAATTATCAAATCAAAATATCACTTTTTCGGTCATGCATTATTTAGATCAAATAAATAAATACAAACAAAATAACCTCTCACTAAATACAAAAGGTGTTTTTTTTTTTTTTTTTTTTTTTTTCTACATTATATTCTCAAAAACTACACCTCTTACTAAGGCATCGTTTCGTATCCACTTAAAAATTAATTAATTAATTAATTAATTAAATTAAACTTTAATGATATTTTTTTCCCAAATTTGTGTCCAAAAAAATTTATTTTTTCAATTCGGCTAGTATAGAAGAATCTATGTAAATTTTTTCAAAAAAAAAAAAATCTTAAAAAATTTACTAAAGACAAAAAAGTTTAAAAAATCAACTACTTTTTATTTTTAGTTGATTTTTTGTCTTAAATGAATTTTTTTATTTTAAATTCTCTACTTTTCTAATTTGTGTAGTCAAGTAGAATTTAAAATCTAAAACTTTTCTAAAAAAATATATAATTAAAAAGAAAAACAAAGATTGTAGAGGATCTTAATTAAAATTTTCAACTTGAAATTCAAATAAACTTTTCTATGCAGACGATCCACCCAACTTGGGTGGAAGGACTTTAAACGATTGAGATTTGTTTTGCAAAATCAAACTACTGAGATTTTGATTTTGTTTCCATTTTTTGTTTTTCACAAAATCAGCTTAGAGTGGGCTATTGAGTGGGCCGATAGCCCTTGCTTGGATCCTCCAATTCAAGTGATTCTATTTGCACCTAAATAATAATTTAGTACACTTAATTAAAATTTTAAAATTTTAATTCTTATTATATCTTAATGTAAATTTACTAATAAGAACAATAAATATAAATTTAATTTTTTTTTTCTCATGGTACACTCAAACCACTTCTACATAATTTTCACATTCAACTCTCTTTATCTTTTTCTCAAATTTCAATTATTTTTTCTTAATCTTCTTCTTCATTCCAAAACTCCAATTCACCCTACCAAAACTCATCATTAAAACTTCAATTCAATCCACCAACACTCAAAATTATCATTAATATCAATGATTTTGTGGTGGATGCTGACAGCAAAATACCACCGTTTTGGTGGGTTTGATTTGTATATATAAATAAAATAAATCAATGAAAGCATTGGCTTCATTCACTACAGGCTTGACTTCACTTTTCAATCTCAACCCGTTTTGTTTCTCAAATTTTCAACCATGTCATCTATGGCAAAATTATCGGAAGGTGAATTGTTATTATTACCTTGTAATCATCAGTGGAGTCATAACAAAGTCCACATATAGGGGTGCTTTGGCAACTCAGTAAAAAGTCAGTTTTTAACTTTTTACTTATTTTTGGTCACATCATCTCACTTTTTTTATCTATAAAAAGACAAAATAAACTAAAAAAGTAAAAAAGTTAACTTTTTACCAACTTCTCAAAACACCACATAATCTCATTGATGTAATCCTTCACACCATAGTAATAATCTGCTGCAGGACCTAATTGATAGAAAAATTCACTTCTACATATACGAGCAACAACCGATTACAAGAATTCTGATTTTGATCTCACAAATTGAATTTGTGTAGATAAAATTTAGATTTTGATTTGTTTATTGTTTGGATGTATTTTGAAGGATAAATTGGAAATATATATATATAATGTATTAAAAATAAATTATAATCCTAAATAATTTAATAAGAACTATTGAAAAATTAAGCATAATGCAAATAGAATTCCCCCTCCAATTCAATTAATCTTATAGTGGGCTATCGGCGCCCATGCTTGGATCCTCCAATCCAATTAATGCGTTGAGGGAAGCTTATCATGTTTTGCTTGAAATATGAATTTGATATGAAAGAGAAATGAACCTACCTCTTGCCTATTACAAGCTTTGTATTGTCTACTAATAATTGTTCATTCCAAAGCATAAACTATCCAAAATAGTTACATTATTTAAGTCAAAGGTTGATACTTTTTTTGAAAAAAGATTTCCTCCTATCCAAAATCTGAATTGGAAGAAATTATTTAGACTTGTGAGGTCTACGGATGCCGTTTTAATGATTCAAACTGTTCATTTTGTTAAGCATTTTATATATTCTATCTATACAAAAAATTAAGTTGATCCGATAACTGCAATTTGTTTAATTTATTATTTTTATCATAAAATCATGTATGGTTTAGTTTTAAAAAACACAATTATTGTCTATTTTTTTAGTGAAAAATACGATAAATTGAATAAATTACAATTATCGAATCTCAACCTAATTTTTTTTGTAGATAAAATATATGAAGTGCCCAATAAAATGAATAGTTTAAATTATCAAAACAAGACATGCAGTGGACACCACAGATCCAAATAGCCCCTTCAATCCAGATATTAGACCGAAGGAAATCCTTCTTTAAAAAAAATTTATTTATCTCATAAATCATAACAAAAAAAACTACCATTATGAACATCAAACAGGGCTTTTGAATTCTATCCAATTTCAAAAATATAAAATAAGGAACACATTGAACTCCCCTCCGACCCTCTGGCAAGGTAAATTAAAGCTCTCAAGATTTGAATTCCATTGACTTTAAAAAAAATATAAAATAAAGGACATTATTAAAGTCACCCTAAAAGTAAATAAATACATAAATAAAACAATTCAAAGAAACAAAAAAAAGAATGGCATGTCTTACCAACTAAATAATTTTATTCCCAGTAATATTATACAAATAAAAAATTCATACATAATAATATAACTCATTATGAATATTTCATTTCAAATTAATTTATTTACAATAATGACATTACTACATCTTTGTATAATTTTTTATATGAATTTTATATATTTATAGAGTTTTTCTTTTATTCGCAACACATGCAAATGCACCAAGTCATCACTTTAGAACTAATAACGAAATAACCAAAGAAATAAAAAATCAATCAAGCCACATTGCAAGTTTTCTATCACCACATTTTATCCTAGGAGGAAAAAAAACTTCTAGTCATATGTATGTTCGGGTGTTAGATTTATGAAGAGGGGAAAAATACAATAAATGAAATGGAAATAAAAGAAATAAATTTTTCCTTCGCCTAATCTTTTCTATTTAGTTTAACTTTCCACTTCCCAAATCTAAATATATGATCTAACCATGATTGAAAGGCATAAAAACAACGTCCAAGAGGTTCATATTAGAAACAGCCACCAAATTCTTACCAAGTTCATAGAACTGCACATTTCCGCTAACAGGGCAGTCAGTCAACTTACAACTACAGAAAAAAGCAAAATATGTACTACGAACTACCATACTAAAAGCAAGCATAAGAAAGCATAAAGAACTTAGGAGACTCCATATTACTGATCAGAATGACGACTGCATCATCTCATGATGAAGGGACTGATCCTAGTAATCGTCATCACTGTAGTCATCATAGCCAGGGCCAGAGTTATCATCATCATAGTTGTAGCCATAGTAACCACCATTGTTGCCGTAACCGCCACTGCTATTATTGTTACCATAACTGCTATTGTCATGGTATGTCAAGCAATTGTTTGGACCATTTCCGTCGCTGCCACCACCACTGCCAGTGCCAAAGTTGACATTTCGAACCCTCTCTTCAGTGTGGTATTCAGTGTAGCCACTTTTGTTACCAATTTTGATGGTTGATTGCTTTGTGAACTCATCCTTCACACCAACTCGTCCACTTCCTTTCTCCACATGAAGGTCACCACTTGAGGCTTTCTCCTTTCTGGTATAGCGTTCATAACTGCCGCTCTGCTTATCCTCGTGCTTGACCCTAGTAGTTCTCTCATAGGCCTGCGATTGCTCAGATGGCCTTTTGAAGGCTGTGGTAGCCTTGCAACTAGTCCTCGAAACTTCAGATGCTTTTCCAGAATAGACATGTGAGATTACCTGTCGTGACCCTTTGTCCGACCCTTTTGCCATTGGAAATGCACTGTCACGAAACCAATCACATTTAAGAACTTCATCACATAAAGTAACATACTACGCTCATCCAGGAGAGTCAAAAGAAAAAGTAGATAAATTCAAGTTGAAGTGTGGAACTAAAATAGCAAAGAGAAGATTTAAGTGTGCAACCAAAATCACAAAGACAAGAAGTAATTTGATTAGGATAATGACTTTTACTTTCAACCATAACACTTTACAGTATGCTCAAGTGATGTGACAGGACAATAGTATGATAAACAAAAGGAACTGAGGTCTCAACAAATAAATTAGGGAGGGTATATAATTCAACCATATCAACCATTGTCCACCCTAGGCATCGAAACAGTGGGAATATCAGTGTTCATATAACAAAGCAATATATCCCCCTGGATGCAAGCCACAACATGGACAAGTGAACAAGTACATCAGTCAATCCAGAAAAAATAAATAAATAAAGAAACAGAAGACGAACAGATCAAATATAAATAAAATAAGGAAGCATGCAAGTAACATATCTTTGCTTGAACATCATTAACTCTAATTCAGAACTTCTGAATTAGGATAGAAGAGGTTTTCCAGCATGTCTCCCAGATATCTCTATATGGTTGATGGAATCATGTAGAGACCACTAATTTATAGTGGCATGCGAAGAATGATTGATGAAGCCAAAACACATCATAAAAGAAGGTAAGTTGTGTAAGTTTTGTCCTTCCACAAATTCAGTACAAGGTTTTTGTTTCAACTTTACAAACTGCACAATCAAATTACTCCCAAATCATGGTGATATGGCATGGTCATCTAAGTAGTTAATGAAACAGGATAGCTACCAATAAAAACATTCCATCACATATTGACATAAATCTGAAATAATGTTAAAAACCTAGTCCATCGAAGATTTTTTATCACAAAGTTGGAATTTCTTCACTCCTTGCCTAATAACAGCATTTAATGACTGCAAAGATATTATGCTATGCCTTTAACTACTAATTGATGTGGCACAACATTTAAATATTGTCGAGCTTAGGCACTAGGACAAATAATCAAAGGATCAAATGTTGTTACCATATTTCAGAATTACTGTGTTTTACTGTCCCGTAAACACACAACTTTATACGCTACTTCAGTTTTAAACTAGACAATTAACAGTACCAAGTTGAAATGCTGCTTCTGCTTACAAAGTGAATGAAAGATGAAAAAATATTCAAGACCGATTGGTTTTCATATTTTGGTGAATCAGATATTTTAAGGAAATAAAGAAGATTTTCAATCCATCAGATACCCATGAACATATATAAAGATAAATTTGGAACACATCTACTTAAAGTGACTCATTTACCACAATTGGTGCAACAATAATGATTAATAAGATGCTAATGTTATCAATAGGGCAAAACGATAAGCATATGTAGACAAGTTTTGATTTACAGGCAGCATACATTTCAATAGTAGCAAGTTAGCAAGTAATGCTAATACTCTTGGCTTCTAAGAACACAATCTTCTATTCAAACACGAAAAATTCATGAATTATAGTATTTTAAGTGTTGAGAATATGATACAATTTGCAATTAAATGCACAGGTAAGCCTTTGGTCAATAATGATGATTGGGATATTCCATGTAAAATAGAACAGCAACACGTTGTTCTGTTCAAACAAATCTTGAGCAAAAAAAATTTCAACTTGGGATCAATCTACAGAATGGTAGACCTTGAAATTGGTAAAGAAAATTTGAATAGTGTTGTTTCAAGGAAATTCATCAACAAATACCATCTGAGACTGAAGAACAACCCACATCTACCTTTCATTTTTAATCCATTTATTTGTTTCATCACAGTTGAAAAATCCAATTCTGAAACTTATAACCCTGCAATTGACTCCACAAACCAACTACATCAATATTGTAGGACCTACCCTTTATAGAGACTAGGAATTGAAACAAAATTTATTAGCGAGGAGTTGGATAAAGCCTAAAGAGAGAACCATGTTGCGCACCCCATCAATGACCGTTTTCAAATGGGCATATTTTCGCTATGTTAGTTTCGCCGAAAAATATTTTCTGCACAAAAAATGTTTTCAAATTTAAAGTTTTACCAATAACATCACCGTCCATAGAAAACATTGTAAAAAAAAAAAAAAGATTTTGTAGAAAATGTTTTCTATTAAAAAATGTACAAAGCATTTAAGGGGATTGAACTTGAACCACACAAAATGGTGGTCTCAATTTGGGAAGTAGGTTAAAAACTTTTGGCGCTTTTTTTTTTGGAAAAATATGTAAAAAAATAGAGAGATAATGTAACCCAAAAAAGCCAAAAAGCTATTTTTTTTAAAAAAAAGCCAAAGTTGTCAAAATGAATATATACTATTTATTAAATTCATTGTATTTTCTTTAAAATACAAAGTATAATTAATTTCCTTACAAACAATAAATAAAAATATATGATCTTAAAACATTGAACTTGACCCAGCCCCTTTTCCAGTTGGGCCAAAGATCTAACTTTCAAAACATTGAAACCCCTTCAGACACATTCTCAAATATCTACTCAGCTAAATTTTATTAAACAAAAAGGCATAAATACCTAATGGGTACAAAAACTTCTATTCTGTAAAGTGACAACAGAAATCAGAAAGAGGATCGCCCAAGCAATTATTAGGTACATGTGGTCCCTCCCACCAAGTCACCAAATATGACCAACATCCACGAATGCTTGTTTAGATAGGTATTCGAAAATAGAAAATGTGGGTCAAACTTAGTTATGGTAAATTCATCCAAATCTATACCTAAATTCATGATCCAAAAAAAACCTAAACAACTGACACTATAAAAATTATTTATGGTAAACCTATCTTTGAAAGGTTCTAAAATGAGAAAATAGTATTGATGATCCGGATCCCGAAATCATTTTAATAATTATTCCATGAGAAAGCCTTGGAAAGATATCATATTCAGATAAAACACTAAAATATACATTAGATCTACTCGCAATGAACAAGATCTTACAAAGTTTAACTCACATAACTACAAAACATATGAACCATTAGGCACATAAATACATACATGTACAGACACATATAGCGACAAAAAGATATATGAGAACAAAACAAAGGTCTTACGCTGCTTCGCTTGATCGAGAGAGAGAGAGAGAGAGGGGTTTAGAGTGAAAGGGCAACTAGGGTTTCGAGAGGAGAAGAGTGAGGGGTAGATGGTGAATTGTTCGAGGTTTTTATTAATAGGGTTTTGCAGGAGAAATGTTTCACTGTATGCAGTACTATTTGGATAAGGGGTCACTGTTGTGCGTGAAGCACAGCAGTGACTGTGGTGCCTCCATTTGAGGTGTATTATGACCTTATTTTTATGATTCAAACCGTCCATTTTGTAGGATTTGTTGAATACTTCATGCCTACCAAAAATCATGTTAATCGGATATCAACAACTATATGATCGATAACCAAAAAAATAAATAATAAGTTTTATTTTGAGAAATAACATAAATAATATGCAATTCAATCATATAGTTGTTGATATCCGATTAATATGATTTTTGGTAGGCATGAAGTACTCAACAAACTCTACAAAATGAACGGTTTGGATTATAAAATAAGACCATAATACACCTCAAATGGAGGCACCACAGTCACTGCTGTGCTTCACGCACAGCAGTGACCCCTTATCCGTACTTATTTTGGATCCTAAAAAATGTATAATATAATTCTAAAGCATAAATTATTATAATTCTGTCAAAATATATATATATATATATAATGTTTATCATAAAAATGGATAACATATACTACAAAATTGTTTAATAAATGGTGCATGTGATATACAACTTTTGAAGAGGGTATATACTGTAACATTACTCAATGTTATTATGTAAATTATTATATTTGTCAAGTTGATTACTACAAATATCATAACTCAATCTTATAAGAGTCCTAACTAAAAAAATATATATGAATTATAACCAAATAAATCATAACCAAATATCATAAATGTTGCAACTAAATGTGCATATGGTGGTGCACACCTCAAATACCATAGAATTTCCTATCATAGTCCTAACTGAAAAAAAAAAAAAAAAAAAAAAAAAAAAAATTATAATCAAATCTATATAATAAAGCAGAACGGATTTCGAAAATATGTTACACACAACTATTCTACTAGGACATTTCAATGGTTATGATTCATTTACTTATTTATATAGACGGCTGAGATTACCCCTTAAATATATATCAATATTTACCTACACTCGCTTCCCGCCCAAAGAAAGAGTGAACTTCCACTTACCCACGTCTCCCCTCTATGCTATCTTTATCTCACTCTACTCACCTTCCCGCTTCCCCCACGTCTCTCCTCCCTTCTATCTTTATCAATAACAAACTGATGAGAACAGAGAAATACAATCAGTTTCAGATATTTAAGTGAATCAATCTGCAGAAACTGACGCCGCTGCTCATCATCACCACTCGCAAGGTTCCCTCTCTCCCACCCTCGGTTGTTCCCTTCGCAAGGTAATTTTGGTCTCTCTCTGTTGTATTTCATATTCGGAGGAAATAGGTCTATCTCTGTTGAATCAATTTGCTCCATAACGTTTCTGATTCAAATTGAAATTCTGTTTTCTCCTCTTCATAACGTTTCTGATTAAAAATTGCCTTTTTGTACCAGTTTACAAAAAAAAAAAAAAAAGATGATTCTTCAAAAATAGATGATGTCGATAGAAAATTAATTAAAAGAATCTGGGGGAGCAAGATATAGGAAGTGAGCTGTTTGTCTTTGTGTGGAAAATGGGGGGAGTTGTGATTGTGTGGGATGACAGAGTGGTTACCCAGACTGATATCGTGGTAGGGAAGTTTTAAATGTCTGTTAGATTTGAAATTGTGATAAGAGTGAATGGAAGATCAGGGGGAGTTGTGATTGCGTGGAATGAGAGAATGGTTAGCCAGAGTGATATTGTGGTGGGGGAGTTTTAAATGTCTGTTAGATTTAAAATTATGATGATACTGAATGATGATATCATTGGATTATCATGTTCAATTATTTTGGTTTGTTTCTTTGAATCATCTATTTTTTTATTTTATTTTTTTCTTGAAGAATCACAATATCCAAACTATTCCTCAACAACATCTATGTAACCACATTTACGCCTACTCCTAAACTCACCATCTTCAATTAGAAACAGTTTTGTCTCTAGCCTCTTCCTGTTATATTACTTAGTAGTTAGATGGTGAGTATTCTATTTGATATCATTGGATTATTTGAGTATTCAACTACTGACTTTTTGTTTTTTTTGTTGGGGCCTCATACTCTGTTCTCATCAGGTAAATCAATTACGGCTTTTCGTTTTTGTTTTTCCGATCTACAGTTTCTTATGTCATCCAACTTGATGTTCAGATTTGTCACTCAATGCCTATTTCAATGTTTTGAAACTAATTCCTTTTGTTGCACAACAGGTGTTTGACAAAATTACTAAATGAAGGTTTCTTTTTGTTCTCAGCAATCACTTTCCTTTTACTCCGGAAATTGTAAGTTCAATTCTAATTTTCACAAACTTTGTGGCTCTTTTTTCCTAATTTAATGCTAATATTTGAATCTGTTTTTCAATCTTTATAAAATATTGCAAACTCCACTTGCTGTTAGCTGCTGCAAACTCCACTGCCGTACCCATATCAGATTGAATCAGTGATATAAGAGGCACTATGCATTCAAATATGAATGGCATTTCTCTGAGTTTTGGATTACCAAAAAGAACAAAACAGAGCTGTGCATCATTTGTCTTCAGTAAAGACCTAGATTAAAACTAGATGGCTCAACCTCATGTAGATTTAGGGGGAAAAAATTAAAAATAAAAATAGTCCAGATTAAATCATATTTTCTGTTGAATTTGGTGTTTTTTATGCATGTATGTATATATGTATGTAAATGTCGTTCATTTTCCAATACATATTTTTAATTGTCTGTCAAATTATGAATTGTGTATTTCATTATTTTTGAGGTGTTAAATATTTTAATGAAACAAAGAGGGCTATAAAGATTTTTGTGACAAGGAATGGGGATAGGGAAATGGGTTTGTTTTATTATTTTTTTATGTTGTTATGAGGGTAACTACTGTTTGGATTTCTATTACAATCTGCAGAAACTGTTTGGATTTCTACTGGGGATAGGGAAATGGGTTTGTTTTACTCTACTGTTTGGATTTCTATTACAATCAGTCAATACATGTACATGCACATGGTGGGCTAGAGTAATTGCAGTGAAGTATCCCCATTCCAGATTGGCATCACTAACCCACTTTTTTATTTCTATTACTATTTCTTTATTTTTTGATGTTCTGGTAGTCAGCATAGGATAAAATTAAGTAGAGTGATAATATCATAATATAGAATAATCAATGAAGAAAAGGGGTTTTCTCATTCAAACGTTGGACTTTTTGCTATTATTTTTAAAGCAAAATCAAAGACTTTGGGGCACTTCAATATTGGCTAGCTTAGCTATGATTAGGTTGATTGCATTATATATATATGGAGGGAGCAGGCGTAAATTTCTGGCGTAACATCAGGTTGATTGCATTATATATTGAAAAATCTCATATTGCATAATTTACACGGGTATACAACCTGGCGTATGGTTATTTGAATTCTAGAACAGTATGTCGACATTAAAATAGCGATTTTGCATAATTCCAAAAAATATAAGAATCCACCTGATGTATAATTTGGAAGAAATCGTTACAAAAAATATAATCGTTTATTTATGGCATAAATTTCTAGCGTAAATCAAGCTAGCCATGGGAGTAGGCGTAAATTACATTACATTATAAGAATCCTAAATTTTTCCTGTATTTGATTTGTTTGGAATTGTAGAGTATAGTCTATTAAATATATTTTTATAATTGTATTTTAATCTTAAATTTAAATAGTGTTGCGATTATAATTATATTATAATCCTAACATTATTTACACCGTGCCTTCAGGCACGGGCATATGCTAGTAATTTAATAGGTCATAACTAAATATTATAAAAGTTATAACTAAAGGTACATATAATGTACATCTCAAATGGAGTTTGTACCATAGAATTTCTCACAAAATTAATAATTAAAAAGGGAAACACTACTACAACTAAAAAGAAAAATGACATAATTTTAATTTTTTGAGTTATAACTAAACACAAAATGAAGTATAATTAAAAAAATTTATGAGTTATAACTAAAATAATGTCATAATAAAATAAGAAAATTAATCATAACTAAAAAAAAAAACATGTCAAAACTAGAAGTGCATATGATATACCCTTTTTAAAGAGTGTATATTAGAATTTCCCAATTAAAAAAAAAATGTCTTGATTGTATATATTTTGGGTTAATTATACTTTTAATTTTGTGAAATAAATTTCATTTTGATCTTATAATTTTAAATTGAACAGTTTAATTTCCACATTTTAAATTCAGTTTCAATTTGATCTTTTTATCCAAATTTTTGTTGACTTTTCCTGTGGGTACACCTTAGAAAACTAACAAGTATCCCAAAACCATTAACTTTAGAAAAATGCCTCCGACCCCCAGTGGGGTGCTGGGGGTCGTGCGTGTAGGGCCCTAATTGGGCGAAAAAAAAAAACTGTTTTTTTTTTTTTTTTTGGTTTTTAGCCAATGAGGCCGCGCCATGTCACTGGAGGTCTGTAGCAAAGTTGTTAACTTTAACATTCAACTTGAATGAAAGGACCAAACTAAAATTAAATTCAAAATGTAAAGTTAAACTGGTTAATTTGAAATTATAGGGATCAAAGTAAAATTTTGATCAAACTATAAAAGTGAAGAGCTTAATTAAGCCCTTTTTTTTGGGGGGGGGGGTCTTTCTCTTGTACTTCTGGAATTGAATTTTTAAAATTTTTTATTACTAAAAAACCTCTTTTAATACTTTTAATTTGTAAAAAAAAATTAAACTTTTTAAGACAAAAAAGTAGATTATTTTTAAGTTCTTACTTTTTATATCGGACAAATAATTTGGAACCGTGGAAATAAAAAATAGGAAAATTCTATGAGTGTATCATATGCATTTTATTATGTGTTTTGATAGTATATATTACATATTTTTGTGATAATGTTACATATTCTCTTAGTAGAAGTTATAATAATTTGTAGTTAAGAAATAAAATTATGCATTTTTATAATAATGTTACATATTTTATGTTATTGTTACACATTTTGTAATTAGAAAATATTTAGATAGAAAATATTTACATAAAAAATATATAATATTATCACAAAAATACAAAATATTATCACAAAATGTATATTTTTATTTCTAAATTATAATTATCGTAACTCTTATAAAAAATATATATAATATTTATAATAAAAATACGTAATAAATACATTCCTTTAAAGGGTGTGTAACACCGTGTTGCCCAAAAAATAATACTGACAACAACACCCTTATTATAAACTTGTAGTAATATACAACAATGATTTAGAGCTCTAAATAAGGAGCTCTAAATCCACCGCTAGTGAGGTGAAAATTGAGAAAAAAAGAAAAAAAAAAAAAGAAACACAACATACACTGTGGCAGCGGGTGGGACCTATTGCCACATCATTAGTGATGGCTC
>JAPPVO010006731.1:0-53596 GCA_030407325.1 Camellia japonica | reverse complement strand
GTGGTTCTTCCACCGGGGGCACTCCGACGATCAAGTCAGTATATCTCTCCCAAAGATAATCAATTATTCAACTCACAAGCTTGAGCATATAAAAAACGTACCTTTGACCCATGGGGGTGCTACCTTTTATAGTCAATACAGTCCTAAGTCCCCATAGGAGCCTAACTCTAATGGACTCAGGATTTTGTTACTAATCTGGAACTCCCAATGGTTTAGGACAAAAACTCGCAAGAGTTTACCTTTATCCATACTGAAGTCTCTCCCAATCTAGGACTCCTGTTCTTTATCCGCTTATCTCAGATCCGATATCTTCGGAGATAACCTCGGCAACCCCGAGATCACTTCGGCGTAATTATCACGACACATGGCACCTCGGCTGACACGTCGGCGTGACCTTGCTACGTGTTGGTACTTCAGAAATAATATCCCCACAAAAAGTATGCAAAGGAGATCCTCAAAAAAAATTTCACATGGAAGACTGCAAAGCTACATCAACTCCTATGAATCAGAAAAAGAAAATTCAGCAAGGATGATGGAGCTGATAGGTTGATGAAGGTTTGTACAGACGCTTGATTGGTTGCTTAATGTATCTTACAAACAACCTGACCTGATATAATGCATGCTGTGAGTTTGCTTTCGAGGTTTATGCACTGTGCAAGTGAGGTGCATTTTCAAGCTGCAAAGAGGATCTGAGTTGTGGATCAGGCATGTTCTCCTGATGTTCAAGGAAGCAAGAGATTATTGTACAAAGTACTGCTGAAGCTGAATATGTGGCTGCTACAACAGCCGTAAACCAAGCTCTGTGGTTTAGGAAAGTGTTAACAGATTTGCATATGGAACAGGAGGAGTCCACACAAATCTTGTGTGATAACCAAGCTGCTATATCAATATCTAACAATCCAGCTTTCCATAGGAAAACAAAGCATTTTAAGATTAAACTTTACTTTCTCAGGGAAGTACAGAAAGAAGTACTGTGCTCCATTGCAAAACAGAAAATCAGGATGCTGATTTCTGACAAAAGCACTTCCTAAAGCCACGTTTGAATCCTAAGCGAAAAATTGGGAATGAGTAGCAGCTGATCCAAGGAGGAGTGTTGAAGAAGATGACTCAGCTGCTGATGTGTCATGCTGAGTAGACTGCTAAGATATTCAAAGATTGCTGAAATAAAGTTGCTGGAGTTTTTTTTGAATAAGTCAAATGTTTGAAAGCTTCAAAGTAGTTGTTGCTAGAAAATAGGAAACTAGAAGATAAGCTCATGTATTCATGGGCTTGTGATGCTATTTCTTTGCAATTTGTTATGCATTTCTATTATATTTCTCATGTATATAAAGCACTTTCTAGTCAATAAAATTGTGTGGTCATTTACACGCTCATTTAGTGTCTTATATGTTTTTTTGTTATGTTTTTGTGCAAAATAACAACAATCGCACTTGTTCAAATGTGTGTGTGTGTTTTTTTTCCCTCTTTCCTATACAATGCTGGTTTTTAAAATTGCGTTACATATAGCTTGCTTTTGTGTTCACAGAAAAATGAGATGTAAGCTTAATATAATAATAATAATATAAAGATATAAGTTGGTTTAAAACTTTTTTCCACAAAACAGTTTGCTTATGGTTGACATCCCATTTTCCCCCAATTTAATAAGGGTGGTAAGGATTTTATTTTAATATATTTATTTTTTATTTTTATTCTATTTATTTTTAATACTCACAAAAATATTCAAATTTGTAGAAATGGAGCTCATCATTGAATCCGGAATGACCAAAGACCTGAGAAACAAGTTCCTGTTGAATTTAATCACACGCAGAATGAGATTTTGGCTATGACACATTCAACTAATCACAAAGTGCCACATGGCCAAAGCATATGGAACATCCAACCAAAATATGCCACACAACAGGTGTATGGTACAGGGTGCACATGATTGGAACGCTTATTAGCCTATGCAGCAGCAAAGCAGTGCATTGATTGATAGCCAATCACCATGGACAGGAGGTGGTCATGGTGCTGATTGTGGGAGGGGAAGGGAAAGAAGGAGCTCTCTTGTTGTTTTTTTTATTTTTTCCACCAAAACGACGTGATTTTGGTATACACAAGCACTATAGACAGAAACACTACACAGGATCTGAACTCCTCAAATATTCTCTAACAGCTCTTTTATTTTTAATCAATTTTCTTTTGTCCTGCAAGTTGTCATTGAAATACATATATGAGTTAAAAAATGACCCACTGAAGATGATATGAGATGAGATGCCATTATTGACTTCTCTAACAGCTCTTTTAATTTTCTTTTTTCCTCTCCTGCTAGCTGCCTTGAAGTACAGATACAGATATGAGTAAAAAAAATAGCAAAACCTGGTTGGAAAATGGACTACTGAGTGAAATGAGATGCCACTATTCACTTCTTTCATTATAATTATGCTTTATACCATTATTTCACGGTTTTGATTTTTTTTTTTTTCTTATTTTTAAAACAGTCAAGTCCCATGACACACGTCTTCATTTGTAGCTGGTTAGGTGGCTGATTTATTAGAATTTACTTTTCAAGAGCATTCTTTAGAGAGTATGTTTTGTTACTTGATCATATAAATGATGTAGAAGCGCAATTACTCGAACAAAGTTCTGATCCTTTTTTCAGATAAGTTGATTTCTTGGGCATAGTGCTAGTTAGTCCCTGGACACAATACCTTCCAAAATCAAAAAACTATGGAGTCAAGTCTAAAATGTTCTTTTAGACAAGGGATTTTCAAAAAGGAAAAAAGACAGAAATACATACATGTGGACATACATAATATATCCATACCATATATATATATATATATATATATCTCCAAAGCCTTAATCTCATTTCTTCGCACTATTGTGTGCAGTGATCCGAACTTGTGGCCTTGTTTGCACATCTAATGGTGGCTCAGTGTGAATAAGGAGACATTTTGTGTTGGCTTGGTGAGTGTGTTGTATTATGACCCTCGACATTGTGGGGTTGAAAGAGGATACATATAGAGGCTATTGAAAAGAGTGCAGCTGCTCTTTTTTGTAAAGTTGGTTCGCATAGTTTTGGTACTAAAAAGATTGACAATTTGAGATGTATATATGTGTAAATATATTCCTTTCTTGAAACAAAATGGTAAAACTGTTAATTAAGTTTTTAATAAGCAACTAGGTGGTGAGGTGACTAATAAATTATTGGAAACTGAACACCGCTATCACACAGCTCAAATCTAGGGAAGTTGCTAACTTTTAAATGTTTAATTTTTCAGAAATTTGATTATTATAGAGGCACTTGTGATGGAATATATATGGTTAGTGAGCCTATGCTATATCATACTCTTACATTTGTACCTAATCCATAAAACAACTAGAAATGATTCTGAAAATAAAAAAAAAAAAAGACTAGAAAACAAGAAGTCCAAGGAGAATGAAAATTCAGCAATATTAAACATTATTCATAGAAGGCGGCCTCTCTCTCTCTATTCCTATCTCTTCTGATCTCATCCACCAATTATACAGAAGAAATTAATAAAAAAGTAGGAAGCAAACAAACTGGAAAAATGGCCAATGAGATGAGACTCCATTATTGTTGACTTCTAATTTCTTCATACCCCTTCTTTCACCACTTCTTCGTTTGCTTTTGGTCACAACTTACAATCTTCAGCTACTAGACATTTGCAGAGCTTCTTCAAACGCTGTTTGTTTCTTCTATCTCTGTATTGCTTCATTTTTGATGAGTTTCTGACTTTTCATATCCTTTACAATTCCAAAGTTGTTTGAAGTTTGCAGAGTTTCAGCCTGTTTTGTTCTCTGTATTGCTTCGTTTCTTACCTTTCATATCTTTTATCTACCTAAGTTGTTCCAAGTTTGCAGAGATTCAGCCTGTTCTTGATCCTGTATTGCTTCGTTTTGATTCAATTTCTTACCTTTACCACCAAAGTCTGTTCCAAGTTTGCAGAGGCTCTTCAACCTGTTTTGATATCTATATTGCTTGGTTTCATTACCTTTCCTTCTTTCAGAACAAACACCATGGATGTATTTGGGATCTTTATCTCTCCATTTGTTCAAGCTATGGTTGATAAATTGTCCTCTTATTTTAGCAACTTAGTGAGCACAGCAGACGTTGGCACTGGCATCCAGAATCTGAAGAAGGCATTGGAGGATTTAGAGACTCTGTTGGCTGATGCAGAGAACAAACAAGTGTACGACAAGGATATCAAAAAGTGGCTAGAAGAGGTTCAACCTTTGGCTTACGATGCAGATGACTTATTGGATGATTTTGCCACTGAAGCTCTTGAAAGGAAGCTAATGGCGGAGGAGACGAAGATGGGAAGAAGACCAGCTAAGTTTCCACGCCTCTCTTCTATTGTTCCATTCAATTATAAAAAATGGGTCAAAGCTAATTGAGATTACTAGTCAATTACAAGAAGTTGCTACAAACGGAAAAGAACTTGGTTTAGATAAAAGACTTGTTGGGAGGATGTCTACTGATTTATGGCAGAGATCACAAACTACATGTTTGAAGGAGCCTCACATTCATGGCAGAGAGATGAAGACATCAAGCAAATTATCGAATTGCTACTTGGGGATGCACCTACTGGAAAATTTTTTGATGTAATTCCTATGGTAGGAATGGGTGGGATCGGCAAGACTACACTAGCTCAGCACATTTACAATGACGACCAAGTGGAAAATCATTTCAATCTAAAAGCATGGGTATGTGTATCTGATGACTTCGAAGTTATGAGAATAACAAAGGCAATTCTCGAGTCGTTCACTCACGGTTCATGTAATTTAAGTAACTTAAATGAGGTTCAAGTTCAACTTAGCAAAACTTTGGCAGGGAAAAGTTTTTGCTTGTCCTAGATGATGTGTGGGACTATGGACGTGATGGGTGGAATTTGTTACGATCCCCATTTGGAGCTGGAGCACCTGGAAGTAAAATCCTTGTGACAACGCGAGACAGAGGTGTTGCAAAGCAGATGGGAATGGATAAATATCACAATTTGCACAACTTATCACATGACGATTGTTGGTTAATCTTTGCCCAACATGCATTTGAGAACAGAAATATCATGGAATGCCCAGAATTGGTATCAATTGGTAAGAAAATTGTTGAGAACAGGTGCAGAGGCTTACCCTTGGCAGCAAGGGCCCTGGCAGCTTATTATGCTGTAAACAAGAAGAACACGAATGGAAAGAGATACTAAACAGCAATTTATGGAATAAGAAAAGTGGCATTCTCACAGCATTGAAATTGAGCACATGCACTCAATTATGCTCCTTCCTATCCATGTTGAAGAGGTGCTTTTCCTACTGTGCAAATTATCCTAACAGGACTAGGAGCGAAATGTATTCATGAAGGAATTAGTCTTGCTATGGATGGCTGAAGGTTAATTGACCAACCAAAAGGTGGAGACCAAATGGAAGATTTAGGCTGCAAGTATTTTCACGAATTGGTGTCAAGATCATTTTTCAACCGTCAAGTGGTAACAAATCGCGATTCATAATGCATGACCTCATCAATGATTTGGCTCAAGATGTTGCAGGGGACAATGTTTTAGGTTAGAAAATAATTTTGAGGGTGGCAGGCAAAACAAGATTTCGGACAAAGCACGTCATGCATCTTATGTTGCTAGCTATTATGATGGAATCAAAAAATTTAAAAGTTTCGATGATGCCAAATGCTTACGAACATTCTTAGAATTTTTGCCACGACAACAATTTCACACGTAACGAGGTACTTGATACATAATTTGTTGCCAAAGTTAAAATGCTTACATGAGTTGCGTTTATGTGGTATTGGTATAATTGAACTACCAGATTCCATTGGAGATCTAAAACATTTGTGGTATCTTGATGTATCCGGTTCTAGGATTAGAAGGTTACCTGACACAGTGGTAACTCTCTACAATTTACAAGTCTTGTTTTTGAGGTTTTGTCATCAACTTCAGAAGTTGCCTCTAAACATAGGGTGGCTGGTGAACTTGCACCATTTTGACATGACTGGCGTACATATTCCATCATCAGAAGAGATGTCACTACATATAGGTAAATTAATTAATCTCCAAACATTGTCAAATTTTATGGTGGGTAAAGATTGTGGGCGTAAAATAGGAGAGTTGAAAAACATATCACACATTCGAGGGGCAATACACATATCAAGACTAGAGAATGTCAGTGGTGTTAAGGATGCAAGGGATGCCAATTTAATGTCTAAGGAGGAGTTAAAGAGTTATCACTAGAATGGGATGAATCTCATAGTTCACAGAATGACATAGTTGAGAGGAATGTGCTTGACGTGATGAGACCTTTCAAATTGTTGGAGCGACTCACCATCAGTGGGTATCGCAGTACAAAATTTCCAAACTGGGTGGAGATGTTTCGTTCTCCAAAATGTGTTCATGCGATTGAAAGGTAGCAAATGTTGCACATCTTTGCCACCACTTGGACAACTACCCTTACTTAAAGACCTTTACATTGAAGGAATGAGTGCAATAAAGCAGCTGGGTTGTGAGTTCTATGGGCAGCAGTTGGGTGCCAAACCTTTCCGCTCTCTAGAGAGACTGAGCTTTGAGTTTATGCCAGAATGGGAGGATTGGTCTGCTCTTGAAACAGAGGGAGTTCAGCCGTTCGGTCATCTTAGTGAGCTTTCCATCGTAAATTGTCCCAAACTTGTTGGAAGATTACCAAATGATCTTCCTTGTCTGAATTCTCTCAAAATTGATGGTTGTCCGCAGTTGTTGATTGATGTTTCGAGCCTCGTTCACCATCACTTGCGTCCTTGTCAATGAAAAATGTTATGCTCCCAAGCCTTCCAACACTCTTAGGGACGAAGAACACAATTGAACTTAGTTCCCTCACCTTGGATATTAGACATGTTACAGTTCTCGACTCCCTCTGCAATCCAAGCACAACTAATGAAGAGTTACTGGCTAATGAAATGTCTAAGCATTTGCCTTCAATAACTGCTTTGAGCATTTCTCATGTTGAAAAACTGGCGTTCCTACCGGCATGGTTTACTCGAGATTTGACGAGACTCGAGAACTTGGACATTCATAACTGCCAAGAACTCATAACATTGTGCGGAATAAGATGAGAATACAAGTATGTCTCCCTCCCTCTGTCATTTGAAGATTTCTGATTGCCCCAAACTGGTTGCTGTGTTTGAAGAAGAGCAAGAAAAAGGAGGAGAAGGTTCGAAAAAGCAGCAACATGAGGGGCTGCCTTGTATGACGAGACTCGAGTATTTAACAATTGAAGCGTGTGGAATGCTGAAGAAACTGCCACAAGATATGCACACATACACATCTCTTGGGGTGCTTAGAATTGACCGTTGTAAAGTCTGATCTCGTTTCCAATGAAAGGTTTGCCATCTATGCTGAGACGACTTAGTGTTTTACAGTGTGGTGCTTTGCAGTCCCTACCCAGTTGATGACACTTAATAATCTGCAAGAGTTGCTGGTTTCTGGATGTGCATCACTCAGATATTTATTGTCAAGAGGTGGGCTACCATCCACACTAAAACAACTTAAAATTAGCTGTTGTGACAATCTGGAGTCACTTTTTGCAGAGAAGGGATCAAAATTGATTGTCCATCTCTTGAAACTATTTGTGTTGAATTTTGTGAGAGTCTCAAATCTTTACCTGAAGCCAATAATCTCAGGAATCTCAGAGAATTGTTGATAAGACGGTGTCCTAATCTGGAGCCCCTGTCACTTGGTGGTCGTGATGAGAATAACAACATCAACCAACTCACTTCGCTTCAAAAGCTGGTTTAGTTGATTGCAGAGCAGGAATGGTCACCTACTTTGTCAAGGAAGGGAGTTTCCCCCCAACGTCACTTCACTTGAAATCGAGAATCTCAGAGTGGACGACGTCGGTCAACTTCCACCTCCATTAGAGTGGGGTTTGCACAAACTCTCTGCTCTTACAACACTCCATCTTCAAGGCCCGGATTGGCCGTGGAAAGATACGGTGTCCTTTCCAGAAGAAGGGATGTTCCTGCCCACCTCTCTCATCGATTTGGCCATCGAAGACTTCCCAAATCTGGAAAGACTCTCTTATGAGGAGTTTCAAAACCTCACCTCTCTCCAAACACTTAAAATCTATGGTTGCCCTAGGCTCGCGTCCTTTCCAAAGGAAGGGTTGCCTCCATCACTTTTGCATCTAGATATCGATGGCTGCCCTGAGCTTGCGACCTTTCCAGAACAAGGCTTGCTCCCTCGCTTTTGTTTCTGGACATCTGGGGATGTAATCCAATACTGAAACAGAAGTGTGAAAAGGGGAAAGAATATCAGCCCATCATCCAATACATTCCTAGAGTAATTTATATAAGCAGCCAACTGCAAGGTACAAACAAACAAACACAAAATCTGTCATACCATTTTTGATTATTTATTTATTTTCTCATTACTAATATCATCTCAGATTTTTATCACAACTGAGAGTTTACTATCTACTTCTTTTGGATCGTAGAGAGTTTCAATTTGTTGTGAATGTTGAAATTACCAATACCTTACTGATTAAACACATTGCTCTGTTTTTTCAATTCATTATTTGTCTTTTCCTTTCAAATATTTGCTTTTCTCTTAATTTTCCCTTAATAATGAATGGATAATTTTCATTCTCATTTGTTATTTTATCTTGTATTATTCATAGGTGTCGATGGAAAAATGCCCTATTCATTATTACCACCATTAGCAATCTTTACACATCTCTACAATGTAAGATTAACTAATTCACCTTATGAACCGAGCCTTTCTACGGAAATTATCTTTCTATAAAATGTTCTCTCTAAAAATGATCTCCTATGTTTGATTGCAACTTAAAACTAATGTACTAGTGGTTGTATTAGTGGTGGTGTGGTTGTAGTGGTGGGTGGTGGTGTTGGTAAGGCTTTAGACTGAAAAATGTTTTACACTTGGGAGAAAAAATTGCCACCTTCAAAAGTGTAAAACATTTTTCACTCAAAAAGGCTTGTTTTTATTGACCATAGAAAACATTTTCCGTTTTAACTTTCGTTTTCTATCGTACTAACAGCCAGGAAATGTGAAAAACATTTTCTAAAAAATATTTCCCGCCGAAACAAACAAAGCATAAGACATGAATTTTGCTAGGTTCAGCAATATTCTATCAAAGGGATGGACACTGATGACTGCTTTTACTCACGCTGAGCTCAATTCATGCATAATCAACTGTCCTTCTTCTAAAATTCTACTTGTTCCCCATTAATTCATCCATGCTTAAGTAAACAAAAGAATCCTTACACTTTTGTTCTACAAGTAAAGTAGCTGAATGGAAGGAAAAATTTTACCTGTGCACCATGTTTCAATTATATCTCGAGGTTGCCTTTTTGTTAGGACCTTAAGAGAGTCTTTATTTTACTCTGTGCATTTAACATGCATTACATCTCATTCTGAAAAAATAAATAAATAATAAAATGCATGCACAAGTTTTGAACAATATAAATCTAGTCTTTTAAAGTCTATTGAAAAAGCATAGCATCACTTTTTGATACTCTTCACGATAGTAACTCGCTCAAACATAATTCTTCTATTGTTACCATCATGTGTATTTTGAGTTGTTTCATATTCTAGTTTTAGTAAATTCAAAATTTACTGATGATGAGGTTATGCATAAATTTTGAGTTTTAGATAGTAGGGTCTTGCTCTGAATGAATACTTTGCAGATTGAAGAATCTTATTATCCTTAAAAGACAACAATGCTTCTCTCCCAACCGTATCAATGACAATGTCTAAAGATGTTGAGCTCATCCATCATCCAAAATCTAGCCACTATGTTCACGGTCTTCCATGCTCACCTATGGATGACAATCAAAATCTACTCTGTAGGTTCTGATGGTTCAATTCTACTTTAGGAACACATTCAGCTTGTTTCGTTTTAGTTTTCAGAAAACAGTTTTCAAAAAATTCTAATTTTTATTTTCCATATTTTAATGTTTTCAATGATTTTTTTTTAATATTTTAAGCAATTGTTTTAATTTTTAAACACACCTAACATAAAACACTAAAAAGTATAATATTTGTAAAAAAATCTTTAAGAATACACTAAATACCAAAAAATAAAAAATATAAAAATTCAGTAAATTTTTCATATTTTTGTATATTTATTAATTTTTAAAATATTTTTTCACAAATATTTTACTATTTAGATACATCTAAGTAAGGTATATCTAAAAAGTAAAAAAATTACTTAAAATTTAAAAATATTCACTAAAAATAAAAAAAAAAAAACACAAAAAACAGAATATTTAATTTTCAGAAAACTCAATTCAAAAAAATGAAACCAAACAGACTGAATAGTTCTCTAATTCATCCTTGTCACCAACTTAACAAATTTTTTTTTTTTTTTTTTTCAGGTGCTTCATTCACAATTCGAGCTAGACGGTGCCTTTTCTCTTGATCTTTCATTTTTCCTGTAATGCTGCTTCGATTCCAAGTAATTGGCAGACAAAATTTTCATTGTCTTTAATTTCATTATGTTATCCATTCGTAGTCCATACCATGGCTTCCAAGTTTATTTCAATAGAATTAGAATTCTGTATTCCACTCTTGCTATGTTTTGGACTTAGGTGGGACATAAAAATTTGGTGTGTCCCATTTATGCAGAACATATAGCAATATCCATGGCAGTATGGAATGTATTTTGTGAAAATTAATCTATTACATCAATAATTGAAATGTTGACATATGATGTATTAGCTAGCCGCATAATGTTCCAATGGCTACAAAATAAATGGTTCAGTAATTTGTATTAGTTCGAGTTATTTGTTCCTTTTTGAAATTGCCAAGACGAGAGCTAATGAGTGGTTCCATTTCACTTGGAATGCTGATATTGTTTTTCATCTGCTTCATGAGTACATTCGCCTACTCCACCAAATACAGATACACCTCCATGAGCTTCGATAATTTTGTTAACCCTAAAGAGGACAACTTCCTCAGTCTGTTACAAACCTGCAATTGCAGCTTGTAAAACTATGCTTTTCAATATTTTTTCAATGTTCTGTTGAAAATTTAAATGGAAAAATGTACTGACTATTGTATTTACCTTTTTGTTCTCAGGGCTTTGTCGTTGTTGTTGAAACAAACTTTAGGATGTACGCATGCTCATCATCTAAATTGCATTGTGAGTTTTTGCACCTGTTCTCAAGGTATGCCCGAGATTTGCTTGATGAGTACTTTGGATGCTTTGTTCTAAAATTAAGGCTTTATCTAGTAATGTTGAAAACTCTCATAGGTGATAAAGGAACAAGAGTTAGAAAACAAAAAGAAAAAAATGATAAAGGAGTAAGAGATATATCAAGAAAATTGGGAAGAAGTCGTTTCCATAATTGAACAAACCTCCCTCCCTCCAGCACACTCTTAGGCAAGACTTTTGATCATTTAAATTTCCAGACATTGCAAAAAATCACTTTGTGTTCTTAATCCTTTCTACTCTTATGCTATTCTACATTTGACAGTTACGGATCCAACGTTATTACTATGGGGATGCGAAAGTATGTTTGGGGGTGCAAACCCTATAATTTTAAATTATTTTAATTTCTTAGTATAATATATGAAATTTTTCAATTTTTTGGGGGTGTGGTCACCCCCATCCGCACCCCCCTAGATCTATCCTTCGTTAAGAAGCCACCTAGTCTGGTCAAAATCCATATGGGCAATCTATAGTTACTTTGGCACTCCAAAAATGGCAATATGGAAGAATCAGTCATTTCATCTTTTACTTGATAGAGTAGTTAAGACTTTACAATAATAGTTAATAAAATGATGAAGTTTGGTCCTTTTTCCTTTAAGTGACCTTGAGTTGGGTTGCTAATTTCAATTTATTTGTTATTAAGCAAATTTCTTGCCTTCTCATCTCGATTACAATTGTGTTCATGTATATTACTTATGGTTTTGTTTCCTTATCTTGAAGGTAGCTTTTGGGGATGCATGAGACTGCACAAGAATATGGAGGTTTGTTATGGGAAGACTCAAAAAATGGTCGTCCAAGCTGAAATATCCATGCACATCTAAGAATTCCCTTGTCATCAAAGGCAATAGATTCTGTGTGCAATATGCAAGAAAGGATTTAAAAGGATTTGAATGTCTGGTCTGTGATGATTTGGAAAGTCAAATGGATTCCATGTTGATGCTAAAGTTTGCTCTCTTGTTGATGAAAGCACTGGTGTCTGGAATGAAATGAAGCCTCATTAGATAATGTTTTTTTATATTTTGAAGTTGAGTTGATATGTAAAATCCCTTTTTGCCCAAGGCTTGCTGATGACATACTGGTTTGGCACTCTACTAAAAATGGCCTTCTTTTTTCTGTTAATCTGCATATCATTTGGAGATGGATTTGCAAAGAAGAGAAAAACAGGTCAGTTCTTCAGATGGTGCGAGTTTTGAAAGTGCATTTTGGAAGAAGATTTGGCTGCTGAAAATTCTGAATAAAGTATAATCTTCGTATGGAAAATCTGTTCGAATATCCTTCATGTTCAGTGAAACTTGAGTAGCTACAAAGTAATTCAATTTGATGACTGCTAACTTGTTCATTAGCGGAAAATTAGTACTGTTTTTGGTGGTTTGAGTCAGCTTACAATGTGATTGACAATGTTAGCATTGTAGTCCTTCACTTTCTTCATTTGTAGGTGTGGTTAGGTGGCTGATTTTTTAGAACTTAACTTCCTTCTTTTTGTGCCACATGGCCTAATTGAGTTTTCACATGTTATTCACTTTTCAAGATCATTCTTGAGAGTATGTTTTGTTACTTGCTCATATAGATGATGTAGAAGCACAATGACTAGAACAAAGTTTTGATTATGTATTTAATTTAGTTGATGTTCTGAGGCAAAATGCTAGTTAGGCACTTACAACATAATACCTGCCCAAAAAAATAAAAACTAAAAACAAAATAGGTTATTTTAGCCAAATAAGACAAAATGTCACATTCAACGCATAATTATTTCATTTTTTCTCTCACAAAAGTTAAAAAAGCCAAAAAGTCTATTCTAAACGAGGTTTTTTAGCCCCAGGCTAAAATAACCAAAAAGCCAACCCACATCCTAAGTGAGCTCTGAGTCAAGTATAAATTTTTTCAAAGGAATGAAATACATGTATGTGGACATACATAATATATCTGTACCATTTATATACGTATATTCAAAGCCTAGATCTCATTTATCTCTTAATTTCTTCCAATTGTTGTCATAATGGCTGATGATATTATTCCTCATTCTATAGGTATCAACTCTAATCTTATTGTGGCATTGTAGTTGTGGAATGATTCTTTGCAATATAGGAATTAATATAATGCTGAAGGGCCTCTTGTTTTTTATATGGTTTTATGGAGAATTAAAAGCACTCGCGGATCTAATTTAGTTTCTCTTTTGCTTCTAATGACTCTCAAGCTGATGTTAGAATAGTATTTTTTGTTCAATTTTCTAAGTACAAACTCAAGTCTTTTAATTTTAATACTTATTCTCAACACATACAGAACCTAATACTTGTTGAATTCTAAGAATTTTGAAAAATCTCCATGACATTTCCATGCGTCATCCAAAAGTTCAAGAATTCAAAAATTTTCTCAATTGAATTTCGGGCATTTAAAGTAACAACACAAAGCATTTGAAGAATGATATTTAAAAACTTGAATCCATTGGGATTATTAACAAATACTCTATCTACTTGCTGGTTTTTTCTTTTGCTCTTTTTTTTTTTTAGTCCAAGTGAACCAAAACCCTTTGGAATTAAGGTCTTACATATGTAGTTCAACAAGGCAACCATTGAACTCATGTATTGCAGCTCATCAAGATTGCTATTTCCAGTGTTTCACTTTGAAACTTTAAGGTTGTGTTTCGATTAAGAATTCTGGGATTATGGAGGGGGAGAAAATAGATAGTGAAAGTGAAAAATTTTAGCTTCTATTACTTTCATTTTTTTTCCCTTCTTTTTTCTTTTCTTCCAAAAATCCCCTCAAATCCTTTATCCAAACGCACTCTAAGAATATCCTCATCCTAAGCGGGGGTAGGAATCATGTCATGTCATATCGTATCATCACGGGTTCGTGTCCAAAACACCCAACACTAACATGATCCATTTAATTATATATGTTAAATATCATGACACTGACCTAACCTTCTTGTAATGTGTCAATCCAAACATGACACGGCTAACATGGTTAGCATTAGATTTTATTTTAGATTATAAGCAAATTGTACATCCTAATTCAAGCAAACTTGTTTCACATCACATTAGGCCACATTTGTTTAGCAGACTAGGTTGGATGGGATTACGAGTATGGTAGTATTTAGTGATGGGATTGTTAGTATGGTAGTATTAGATTGGAGATGTAAGATAAAGTGTTTTTGTTTGTATACCATCAGATTAGTAATACCATGGTACTAATTCTTTTTTGTTTTTTTTATTCTTGGATGGTATTAATATATAAGATTCTACAATTTTCTTCTTTCATTGGTAAAATATATAAAGTAAGGGGCAAAATTGTATTTAGGCATCAATTCCACAGGATTGATTTTCAATCCCAACTCTCCTACAGTTAAGCTACTCCAGCCATAGTACTGGATTGTTAATCCACCTGGAGTCTTAATCCTCCAGTGCATTTCCAAACCAAATGTAACATCCCCAAATAATAACAACAGATAATCCCATAATGTATGCTAGTTATGCAGAAACTAATAGGATTTCAGCCTTCATTAATTGATTCTCTTGAAAACATTACAAAAAAATGTCACATGCATTATACATTCATAAACCCTAGATTTTGAATCTATTGTATGTGACACATGACTATATATAGAAATAAAAGGAAATTCGGATAAGTTCATGCCTTAATGGCTACATATTTCCAAAACCATACTTGGTTACAATAAAAATGGGTCAAGTCCAAAACAAATAAAAAGCATGAAGCTTGTACAAACGATATTTACAATAAAACAAAAACAAATGAGCCTTTAGCTCTAAGATCCTCTCAAGGTAAGTCCTTGGTGGAGGCATACTATCAGCACCTGAAAGTTGGTTTCCACATAGGATGAGCTAAAACCCAATAGAGAATACCTTAACACACTGTATGGAGCTTAACAAAGTCATATGGTGAATGCATATGAGTGTCATGTACCAAAATGTTACACCTTTCTCTTTCGAAAACTATGCAATGCCATGATTATAAATCAATTCGTAAAACAATATTTTCTTAAAATTAGAAAACAGGACAGTGGATACACAACACTAGGAATATTTAGGTACATGTTCGCCAGTAGGCTATACAAACACTACCAAAGCCATTTTATCGGTACTAACCGAAAGGATCAGCACCTAATCGCACAGGTTTCTGGACTTTTACCAATGACACACAAGCCAACATAGATAATACCACAACCACACTCCCTAACTAGATTCACCAAGGTATTCACCCATTTTTCTCAAAACAATACATTTTCAATGTATAAATATGAAACAATGTTCAATGCAAGATGTATGAGTAATTGATTTCAATTAACCTAATCCTCAGACAATTTCTACAACAATCAAAACTATCATTCACCAATAGTTCAAAAAACATATTTCTATACAAAAGATAAATCTCAGCGCAACATATATAATTTCATAATGTCAATATAAGAGTGATAATATATATTCAACTCTGCTCTCATCATCAACAATTATATTCATATTATCATTTCAAAAGCTCAACATCTTTTCCTTTTCCTTAGTTCGAAATCAATGATTTCCAACAAAACATATATTCCTTTCAAAAACACTTTAAAAGAGAGATTTTCAATATGTAACTTATCAAAATAACCATCTCCATAACATTTCCCATGAATCTATTTGAAAACTCCTCTTTTGTGCTCCCAAAACCAATCCAAATCAAACCCTAAATCAAACGTATAACTCCGCAAATCCCCACTCTTTCAATGAACACATAACAAGGCTAAAAATCATACAAAAAGGTTAAAGAAATCCCTACCTTCAGATTAGAATGAGAGATAAACAAGATTCAAAGTTTGACAGAGCCGAAAACTAAAACTTTTCCGATCAGAACGTTCACCTCTATGAGCTCTACACTTTTTCCCAAAGCACTATGGCGGCGAGACCAACAGATTTGAGTGTATAAGGATGTTTAGACAAGAACTAGAGAGAGAGAGAGAGAGAGAGTAAAGAAATCTGATAAAGAAACCTTTTAGAGAGAGAGAGAGAGAGATCAAAAAGTGAAAGAAAATATCTTTTTCCGTATTAATATACACACAGACTGCTCGAACGACCAAAACATCGCTCGAGTGTCAGACACAAGGAATGGCTTGAGCAACCAAATCAAGGCTCGAGCGCACAATGGCCCCCTCCCAAAAGTTCAAACCTGCAAAGATACCGCTAGAGCAAAAGAAATATTGCTCGAGCGTCAGACACAGAATACTGCTCAATTGACTAACCCATGGCTCGAGCGAAAAAACACCCACTCCCAAAAGTTCAAACTGCAAACACAGATACTTGGCGGAACCAAAGCCCGCTCAAGCGAAGGAAAGACCGCTCGAGCGAACTCAACAACAAACATATATAAATTCTTTTGAAATTCCAATTCCCAACCTGTTCAAACGCGACTAACAACTCCAAACAACCAATCCCACATCACAACAAGACAATAAGGAATACAAACAACAACAATAAGTACTGTATTCCGGATCAAAGAATATAAAAGGTCAGATCTAAACCCGAGCTACTATACCAAACATGCCATTGGTGACCCCACATCATACACAATCCTTTCACATCCTTCACGTGGCCAAACAAACGAGCCCATAAGGGTAACTTATTTAAATATTAACACCCAAAACAATAATATATAGAATAGAAGAAATACATTAAAGTGTGAAT
Source organism: Camellia japonica (assembly GCA_030407325.1). Classification (NCBI taxonomy): domain Eukaryota; kingdom Viridiplantae; phylum Streptophyta; class Magnoliopsida; order Ericales; family Theaceae; genus Camellia; species Camellia japonica. Next base: position 36,713 of record JAPPVO010006731.1, on the reverse strand, counting down.
AACTTAAAGTAATTGCACTTATATGGAAATGTAAGTTGGAGCAATGTGAAAAGTGCATCCCGTACCACATATTTCACTTTCACTAGACACAAGCTCACTTGTACCTTCATAAAAGTAAAATTATTTTGAATTGTTTGTGTTTAAATCCATTTTTCCTAATATATAGGAGTATGTCAATATTCATGAAAATAATTTAAAAAATTCTTTACTAATCTACCACACATTCAATATGAATTATATTAGCCTATTAACATTCAAACATCCAACAAAACTTTAAAAAGAAAACAAGTTATAGGCAACTGCTTTTTCTATTAGGTGCAAAGTCAAACTTCAAATTATAGTAGTGTTCTTTTGGATTCCATTGCTGGTAAATGTTATTCTTTTTTATTATAGTAGTGCTTATGTTTATTTGTATTATCTTCAAGGCCAGCTTGCAATTGCTCACTTTGATCTTCTCTCTTCACTCAAAATTTTGCATGAAATTGCTGATTTGAATATATACATATATATATATATATATGCAGTGATGAAGTTAATATTCTAGATCTGAGTATATATTGTATATATGAAGGGGTATGAGTTTTGGAGTGGCCCCTTGAATGAGTTTTGGCTCAATGAGGTGTGTGTATTTTACAGTGTTTAATTGAAGGATTTTCTCTATCACTATAAAACACCACATACTAATCAAATAACGAAAAAATTTCATGAAACATTTTATGATATTTTTTCCATAATGCCTAACATTACTCTAAATTATAAGGACGAAACTTCACACTTATGTTTAATAAATTTATTTGCCTAAGCCTAACCTAAATATAATAAACTGAACTCAGATTTGGACTCAATTACCCACAACTTTGAGGTTTTTTCTCTGTTGATAAAATCATATCAATATTTAAAGTTAGACCATACCTCAAATTGTTTATTCGACATAAAAAATGAGAACTTAAAAATACATATTTTTGTATTAAAATTTAATTTTTCACCAATTAAAATATCTCATTAAGTACTTATTTGTGAAAAAAAAATTAAAAACTGACAGAAATATATATTTTTTAATTCTCTTTTTCCGTATCAAAGAAACAACTTGAAAACAAGGGAGTACTAAACAAGTTTCCATTTCCATTTTCAGTTTTATTTTTTTATGATATATATACTTTTTTATTTTCAAAATAAGTTCACTCTCCTCCCCCACCCTCACCACTACCGGCCACCACCCACCTCAGCAACCCTCGGGCAAGCCTTAGGCCACCTTCCACCCTTCAACCACCCTGTAACGTCTGGGCAGTCACCCACCGTGGGCCACCATTTCTGATAATATATTGTTTTCCAAAAGCTCCAGGGCTGTTCACCAGGACCATGAACCAGCTAAAAACTTTAATGTAAGCTTCAGTCTCGTTTTGGGTAATTTCCTCTGGCACTCAACAGAAATATACAATGTATATATGCATGTATATATATACATGAGAAATTCTATAGAAAAATTCTATAATACACAACCCCTTTTGCGTGTAATACTACATGCAATACTATATGCTATGCAGGTATATAATACATATACAACAAAGAAAGGACAACCCTATTTTGTTAAACCAACAAATAGCTTAGGCTGTTTCAACTATTTTCATAACAAAAATAGAACATAAATCCGTAGTTCAAGTATTGCACTATTTGAATTTGGCATAGTTCAATTCAATCTGTACATTTTTTTTTCCATTTACCAACCTCCCAAAAACCAAAATAGTAAATTCTGAAAATTGAAGTACATGTAAGCCAAATAATGAGAATAAACCTTCTTTATGAAATGATGGTGTACCATGTAAGCCAAATACATCATTCTTCACTACTACAAAATCTTTCCCTAACATAGGGATGAAAACTATATTCAGGCCAGATAAGTTATGTCGAGATTATTTGTTGCAATCTCACGCATAGTAGCAACTAGAAATCAATCGGCAATATCTACAAAATTGATTATAAAAAATATAAATTAAAAAAAAAAAATCTGATTATCTCAAAAACTATCAACAAATACTCCATTTTCCCAAGTCTACTCTCACACTGCTTTGAAGCTTTCTGACAAAAGTTGGTAGTATTGTTTTTGCTGCACCCCAAACAAGTTCATAAATTAGGTGGAGGGAGAAAAATAAATAAAACTGAGCTGATTAAGGCCAACGTACATGCATGTTTTTGCATACAAAGACACTGCTAAAATCATTATCAACTCATACCTTGCCTGAGACAGATGGAGAGATTTTTTCTAGAGCCTGCTCAAAATGCATTTTCTTGATAGTCAATGACGTGGCATCTGAACTACAACTTCGGGCAATCAGTTTCTCTTCGAGTGCAGCCATGGCTGCTTCATTCATCTAGCATTGACAAAAACAAACCATACGCAGTTAGGAAAAGCCCAACCACAAGCCAAGCTTGGCATGAGCATGAGCAGACAATCTCAGATTGCAAGCCAGGATTGGGCAACTCTCAGTACAGCTCGAGTAAGTTGATCCAAGATAACCTCTCAACCCGCCCAAGTTGCTGTCACTGTGTGTGTGTGTGTGTGTGAGAGAAAGAGAGAGAGAGAGAGAGAGAGAGAGAGAGAGAACTACAGAAACAAATTATACAAACAGAAGTTCAAAAAGAGTCAAACCAGTGCAGAAAGATCAGCTCCACTAAGGTTTTCACAAGCTTCATCCCTCCCAAAAGCAATTAAGTCCACACTAGCATCTATAGGCTTTTTCCTAGCAAGAGCTTTTAAGATCAACCCCCGCTCATCTGGACTCGGGAGAGGGACATACAATAGTTTCCCAAACCTTCCAGGCCGTAAGACAGCGCGGTCCATCACCACAGATCTGGCACATATTTTAGCAAAATCATAGATTATAAGTTCAATTTGTTTAGCGAAGAAGCTGGAATCGAGCACCAACTGACAGCTCCATACACTCCACAACAAAATGGAGTGAGTGAGAGGAAGAATAGAACACTCATGGAGATGACCAGATGTCTGCTACATGAAAAAGGGCTGCCAAAAAAGTTCTGGGCAGAGGCTGCAAATACTGCTATTTTTCTACTTAACAAACTTCCAACAAGGGCTTTGAAAAGAAAAACACCCTTTGAATCTTGGTATGGATACAAACCTTCACTACATAACTTCAAAGTATTTGGTCGTCTGTGTTTTTCATATGTGCCTCAAGTGAAGAGAGACAAGCTTGATAAGAAAGCAGAACCAGGAGTCTTTATTCCTTACAGTGACATCTCTAAAGCTTACAGAGTTTTCCAACCTCAAGCAGGGAAAATTTTGATAAATAGAGACATTACTTTTATGGAGACTGAGCAATGGAATTGGGATGATGGAGAAAAAGATCAATTTTTAGAAGATTTGCAACCTTTTGAAGACAATGTTGACCACCCACCAGTTAGGGGAACAAGACTGCTTTTTGACATTTATCAAAGATGCAATGTTGCTGTAACGGAGCTTGCAAGATTTGAAGAAGCTAAAAAAGATCAAAAATGGATAGAAGCTATGAAAGAGGAGATGAGAATGATAGAGAAAATTTTACTTGGGAGCTTATGGAAAAACCTCAAAATAGGAAGATTATAGGAGTTAAATGGGTGTTTAGAACCAAGTTAAATGCAGATGGATCAGTTAACAAGTATAAAGCAAGGGTTATGCTCAAATCTACGGTGTTGATTTCTCTAAGACCTTTGCACCTGTGGCAAGATTAGATACAATCAGGCTACTGCTAGCAATTGCAGCACAAAAAGGCTGAAAGGTCTATCAGCTAGATGTTAAATCAGCCTTTTTGAATGGTTTTTTGCAGGAGGAAATATATGTAGAGCAGCTGGAGGGATTTGTTATGCAGGGGCATGAGGATAAAGTATATTTGCTGAAAAAGGCATTGTATAGTCTTAAATAGGCACCAAGGGCCTGGTATAGCAGGATAGATAACCACTTATTAAGCCTAGGCTTTGTAAAAAGCCTAAGTGAATTTACTCTGTACGTGAAGGAGGCTACTGACTTACTTGTTGTGTATATTTATGTTGATGACTTGCTTATAACAGGGAGCAATGAGGAGCTTATAAAGGAATTTAAAGCAGAGATGCTTATGGTGTTTGAGATAACAGATTTGGGCTTGGTGTCCTATTTTCTAGGAATGGAAGTAAAGCAAAGATAGCATGAAGTCTTTATCTGCCAACAAAAGTATGCAAAGGAGATCCTCAAAAAATTTCACATGGAAGGCTGCAAAGCTACATCAACTCATATGAATCAGAAAGAGAAATTCAGCAAGGATGATGGAGCTGATAAGGTTGATGAAGGTTTGTATAGAAGCTCAATTGGTTGCTTAACGTATCTTACAGCAACCCGACCTGATATAATGCATGCTGTGAGTTTGCTTTCGAGGTTTATGCACTGCGCAAGTGAGGTACATTTTCAAGCTGCAAAGAGGATTCTGAGTTTTGGATCAGGCATGTTCTCTTGGTGTTCAAGGAAGCAAGAGATTATTGCACAAAGTACTACTGAAGTTGAATATGTGGTTGCTACAGCAGCTGTAAACCAAGCTCTGTGGTTTAGGAAAGTGTTAACAGATCTGCATATGGAACAGGAGGAGTCCACACAAATCTTTGTTGATAACCAAGCTGCTATATCAATATCTAACAATCCAGCTTTCCATGGGAAACAAAGCATTTTAAGATTAAACTTTACTTTCTTAGGGAAGTACAGAAAGGAGTACTGCTGCTGCATTGCAAAATAGAAAATCATGTTGCTGATATTCTGACAAAAGCACTTTCTAAAGCCAGGTTTGAATTCCTAAGAGAAAAATTGGAAATGAGTAGCAGATGATCCAAGGAGGAGTGTTGAAGAAGATGACTCAGCTGCTGATGTGTCATGCTGAGTAGGCTGCTAAGATATTCAAAGATTGCTGAAATAAAGTTGCTGAAGTATTTTTGAATAAGTCAAAATGTTTGAAAGCTTCAAAGTAGTTGTTGCTAGCAAATAGGAAACTAGAAGATAAGCTCATGTATTCATGGGCTTGTGATGCTATTTCTTTGCAATTTGTTATGCATTTCTATTATATTTCTCATGTATATAAAGTACTTTCTAGTCAATAAAATTGTGTGGTCATTTGACAGCTCATTTATGTTCTTATATGTTTTTTTGTTACTGTTTTTTGTGCAAAATAACAACAATCGCACTTGTTCAAATGTGTTTTTTTTTTCCCTCTTTCCTATACAGTGCTGGTTTTTAAAATTGTGTTACATATAGCTTCCTTTTGTGTTCACAGAAAAATGAAATGTTAGCTTAATATAATAATAATATAAAAATATAAGTTGGCTTAAAACTTTTTTCCCACAAAACAGTTTGCTTGTGGTTGGCATCCCATTTTCCCCCAATTTTAATAAGGGTGGTAAGGATTTTATTTTAATATTTTAATATTTTTTATTATTTTATTCTATTTATTTTAATACTCACAAAAATATTCAGAATTTGTAGAAATGGAGCTCATCATTGAATCCGGAATGACTAAAAACCTTGAGAAACAAGTTCCTGTCGAATTTAATCACTCACAGATTGAGATTTTGGCTATGAAACATTTCAACTAATCACAAAGTGCCACATGGCCAAAGCATATGGAACATCCAAGCAAAATATGCCACACAACAGGTGTATGGTACAGGTGCACACTATGAAGCACGGATACTTCAAATAGGGTGACGTATCCGTATCGTATCCGTATCGGATACCGATACACCTTGGATACTCGCGGATACGTATCGGATACTTATTAAAAGTATCAGATACTTCTTAGTTATTTTTTCATTAATTTTGGAGTATCGGATACTTAATTTTGAAGTATCGGATACTTCAAGTCATGTTTACTTGTTTTATGAAATTAGAATTGTAGCATTTCTTGCATAGTAATATAATATAATATAATTGCAAGTATAAATATAAGAATATTTTTCTAATACTTTGTTAAGTTCTTCGATAAGAAGAGTATAGTGAGTTAAATAATAAAATTTATCAAACTGATGTATCCTAATTATTTCATGCATGTCCTCTATAACTACATAGAAAGTAAGAATTAACAAGAGAGTATAACAATGGTAAAATTAATTATCAATAAATAAATAAGCAAGTAAACTTGAATACAATATTTTTCACTAGTGTCAAAGGAAAAAACATAGGGACAAGTTGTGAATTGTTCAATTATTGTAATATAAATATATTAAACTTGATATTGAAATGAAATATTTGCAAGACCTATTAAAAATTTAAGAAGTAAATAAGCTACTAGCTTAAATTAATACAAAATTCTTAAAAGTTAATATTTTGCATTATAAAATTACATTGTGATTTCTTAACGTTCTTTAGCTTATGTGTAACTCACTATTAATAATTTTAAAAAATATATTTTTTACAAACGTATCCTAGCCGTACCGGTATCCTATTTTTTTAGGTTTTGTCGTATCACCGTATCCGTATCATGTCGTATCCGTATCTCTTATCCGTATCTATGCTTCCTAGGGTGCACATGATTGGAACGCTTATTAGCCTATGCAGCAGCAAAGCAGTGCATTGATTGATAGCCAATCACCATGGACAGGAGGTGGTCATGGTGGCTGATTGGGGAAGCGGAAGAAGGAGCTCTGGTTGATTTTTTATTTTTTTCCACCAAAATGACGTCATTTTGGTACACTACATAAGCACTGCAGACAGAAACACTACAGAGGATCTGAACTCCTCAAAGATTCTCTAACAGCTCCTTTTATTTTTAATCAATTTTCGTTAGTCCTGCAAGTTGTCATTGAAGTACTCATATGAGTAAAAAAAGGGTAGCAAACCTGATTGGAAAATGAACCACTGAAGATGAGATGCCATTATTGACTTCTCCTGCTAGCTGCCAGATACAAGATGAGTAAAAAAGTAGCAAAACCTGGTTGGAAAATGGACCATTGAGTGAAATGAGATGCCACTATTGACTTCTTTCATTATAATTATGCTTATACCATTATTTCACGGTTTTGACTTTGATTTTTTTTTTTTTTTTCTTTATTTTTAAGAAGTGTCAAGTCCCATGATACACGTCTTCATTTGTAGCAGGTTAGGTGGCTAATTTATTAGAATTTACTTTTCAAGAGCATTCTTTAGAGAGTATGTTTTGTTACTTGATCATATAAATGATGTAGAAGCGCAATTACTGGAACAAAGTTCTGATCCTTTTTTCAGATAAGTTGATGTTCTGAGGCATAGTGCTAGTTAGTCCCTTGGACATAATACCTTCCAAAATAAAAAAACTATGGAATCAAGTCTAAAATGTTCTTTTAGACAAGGGATTTTCAAAAAGGAAAAAGACGGAAATACATACATGTGGACATACATAATATATCCAAAGCCTTAATCTCATTTCTTCGCACTATTGTGTGCAGTGATCCGAACTTGTGGCCTTTGTTTGCACATTCAATGGTGGCTCAGTGTGAATGAGGAGACATTTTATTTGGCTTGGGTGAGTGTGTTGTATTGTGTTGTATATGACCCCTGCACATTGTGGGGTTGAAAGAGGATACATATTAGAGGGTATTGAAAAAGAGTGCAGCTGCTCATTTTTGTAAAGTTGGTTCACATAGTTTTGGTACTGAAAAAAATTGACAATTTGAGATGTATATATGTGTAAATATATTCCTTTCTTGAAACAAAATGGTGAAACTGTTAATTAAGTTTTTAATAAGCAACTAGGTGAGGTGACTAATAAATTATTGAAACAGAACACCGGGATCACACAACTCAAATCTAGGGATGTTGCTAACTTTTGAATGTTTAATTTTTCAGAAATTTGATTATTATAGAGGCACTTGTGATGGAATATAAATGGTTAGTGAGCCTATGCTTTATCATACTCTTACATTTGTACCTAATCCATAAAAGAACTAGAAAATGATTTTAAAAATAAAAATAAAAAAAGACTAGAAACCAAGAAGTCCAAGGGGAATGAAAATTCAGCAATATTAAACATTATTCATAAAAGGCCGGCCTCTCTCTCTATTCATATCTCTTCCTGATCACATCCACCAATTATACAGAGAAATTAATAAAAAAGTAGGTAGCAAACAAACAGGAAAAATGGCCAATGAGATGAGACTCCATTATTGTTGACTTCTAATTTCTTCATACCCTTTCTTTCACCACTTCCTCATTTGCTTTTGGTCACAACTTACAATCTTCAGCTACTACACATTTGCAGAGCTTCTTCAAACTGTTTGTTCCTTCACAATTTGAAGTTCGCAGAGTTTCAGCCTGTTTTTGATCTCTGTATTGCTTCGTTTCTTATCTTTCATATTTTGTATCTACCAAAGTTGTTCCAAGTTTGCAGAGGTTCAGCCTATTCTTGATCCCTGTATTGCTTCGTTTTGACTCAATTTCTTACCTTTACCACCAAAGTCGTTCCAAGTTTGCAAGGTTCTTCAACCTGTCTTTGATATCTGTATTGTTTGGTTTCATTACCTTCCCTTCTCTTCTTGTATTGAGTATTGACCATGTTTTTGATTTTTGCATTGCTTGGTTTGTATTGAGTTCACAACCTTTACCTACCAAAGTTATTCCTTCAGCCTGTTTTTCCATCTCTGTGTTGCTTCCTTTCTTACCTTTCTTATCCTTTACCTACATACCAAAGTCGTTTGAAATTTGCAGAGGTTGTTCGACCTGTTTTTTGATCTTTGTTTTGCTTGGTTTCATTACCTTTCCCTCTTTCTGAAAAAACACCATGGACGAATCTAAGATCTTTGACGTATCTAAGATCTTTATCTCTGCATTTGTGCAAGCTGCGGTTGATAAATTGTCCTCTTATTTAATCAACTTTGTGAACAGACCGGACGTTGGCACTGGCATCCCGAATCTGAAGAAGGCATTAGAGGATTTAGAGACTCTGTTGGCTGATGCAGAGAACAAACAAGTGTACGATAAGGATATCTGAAAAATCTAGAAACCTCCTAGATGTTGATTTGTGATTATGTATCAATTTTAAGCAGAATATAACAATCCCAATCAAACAATCAAGAGAAAGAGACACAAAGATTTTACGTGGAAAAACCACAATTGGACACCTTCCAATTGTGATAAAAAAACCACGGGCAACAGCCACAAGAACAATCCACTAAGAAGATATAAAGGAATTACACAGGTATCACTCTCAATTATCTAGCGAATTCACAACGCCTAATTGAACCAACCTCTATGTGCCTCTTCCAACCCTATCTTCAGCACGGAATTGTCTTTCTGATGAGCCACTCCGGATTCCCTCCAAAGCTTCAGGCTTGAATTCTTCAGAATTCACAACTGAAGAACAACTCTCTCCTTTTTGTGTATAACAAACAAACCTTTGATGTACTCTCTTTAAACCATGAGTTGAATACTCAATAAAACATCAAAGAAAAATAATAAAATATCCCCAGATATAAACCTTTAAGAACCAAAAAGAAGATCTGGAGGACTTCAATCAATTGCTTAGTTTTGGGAGAAAACCAAGTATTTATAGAGAACCAAAAGTAATCCAAGATTGGGAAGAAAACAAACTCCTTGAGAAATCCGGATTCTGAGGCTCGCTCGAGCGACGCTTTCCTGGCTCGAGCGAGGAGAGTAATTTTCATGATTTCTACTAGTGCCTTGGCTCGAGCGACGGATCCTTGGCTCCAGCGAGAAATACACTTCTTCAGGTTTTTGTATGGACGCAATCCTTGGCTCGAGCGAGCATTCCTTGGCTCGAGCGAGAAAGTCTTAGCTCGAGCGAGCACTCCTTGGCTCGAGTGAGCAACGGCTGATATGCAATTTTGAATGCAATTTTGAATTTTGCTTCGGCCGCGAGCTGACCGGGCAGCTCGACCCCCGTAATAATCAGCGAAGTGGCAATCTTGAAAGCATTAACATCACAAACTTCTCTGCATGGCTCTACTCGGGTTTGGATTTGCATCTAATAAACTCAAGGCCTCACTGAAATAAATATGCGAAAAGAAATACATCTGAAAGGAGTTTTGTCAAACGGGGTTGCCAACAATAAAAACCTAACAATATCAAAAAGTGGCTAGAAGAGGTTCAATCTTTGGCTTACGATGCAGATGACTTATTGGATGATTTTGCCACTGAAGCTCTCGAGAGGAAGCTAATGGCGGAGGAGACGACGATGGGAAGAAGACCAGCTAAGCTTCCACGTCTCTCTTCTATTATTCCATTCAATTCAAAAACTGGATCAAAGCTAAATGAGATTACTAGTCAATTACAAGAAGTAGCTACAAAAGGAAAAGATCTTGGTTTGGATAAAAGACCTGCTGGGAGGATGTCTACAGATCTATGGCAGAGATCACAAACTACATGTTTGAAGGAGCCTCACATTCATGGCAGAGATGAAGACATGAAGCAAATTATCGAATTGCTACTTCGGGATGCACCTACTGCAAAAAAGTTCGTTGTAATTCCTATTGTAGGCATGGGTGGGATCGGCAAGACTACACTAGCTCAGCACATTTATGATCACGACAAAGTGGAAAAGCATTTCAATATGAAAGCATGGGTTTGTGTTTCTGTTGACTTCGACATTCTGGGAACAACAAAGGCAATTCTCGAGTCATTCACTCACCGTTCATGTGATTTGGGCACGTTAAATGAGGTTCAAGTCCAACTAAGAGACACACTGGCAGAAAAAAAGTTTTTGCTTGTCCTAGATGATGTGTGGCACTATGGACATGATGGGTGGAATTCGCTACAATTACCATTTAGAGCCGGAGCACCTGGAAGTAAAATCATTGTGACAACGCGAGAAGGAGTTGTTGCAAAGCAGATGGGTATGGATGAATATCTCAATTTGAAAAAGTTATCATATGATGATTGTTGGTTAATCTTTTACCATCATGCATTTGAGAATAGAAATATCATGGAATGCCCAGAATTGATATCAATTGGGAAGAAAATTGTTCAGCATAGGTGCGGAGGCTTGCCCTTGGCAGCTAGGGCCCTTGGCAGCTTATTACAATGTAAACAAGAAGAGCATGAATGGAAAGAAATACTAAATAGCAATATATGGAATGAGGAAAGTGGCATTCTCTCAGCATTGAAATTGAGCTACCTTCATCTCCCTGTCCATTTGAAGAGGTGCTTTTCCTACTGTGCAATTATCCCAAAGGACTACGAATTCATGGAGGAGGAATTAGTCTTGCTATGGATGGCTGAAGGTTTAATTGAGCAACCAAAAGGTGGAGACCAAATGGAAGATTTAGGCCGCAAGTATTTTTACGAATTGGTGTCAAGATCATTTTTTCAACCGTCAAGTGGTAACAAATCTCAATTCATAATGCATGACCTCATCAATGATTTGGCCCAAGATGTTGCAGGGGACAAATGTTTTAGATTGGAAAATAATTTAGAGGGTGGTAGGCAGGACAAGATTTCGGACAAAGCACGTCATGCATCTTATGTTGCTAGCTATTGTGATGGAATCAAAAAATTTAAAGCTTTCAATGATGCCAAATGCTTACGAACATTCTTAGAATTTTGGCCACAACAACAATTGCACCATGTAACGAGGTACTTGATACATGATTTGTTGCCAAAGTTAAAATGCTTACGCGAGTTGCGTTTGTGTGGTTTTGGTATAATTGAACTACCAGATTCCATTGGAGATCTAAAGCATTTGCGGTATCTTGATGTATCCGGTTCTAGGATTACAAGGTTACCTGACACAGTGGTAACTCTCTACAATTTACAAGTCTTGTTTTTGAAATTTTGTGTTCAACTTCAGAAGTTGCCTCTAAACATGGGGAGGCTAGTGAACTTGCGCCATTTTGACATGACTGGCGTGCATATTCCATCATCAGAAGAGATGTCACTACATATAGGTAAATTAACTAATCTCCAAACATTGTCAAATTTTATGGTGGGTAAAGATTGTGGGCGTAAAATAGGAGAGTTGAAAAACCTATCACACATTCGAGGGGCAATACACATATCAAGACTGCAGAATGTCAGTGGTGTTAAGGATGCAAGGGATGCCAATTTAATGTCTAAGGAGGAGTTAAAAGAGTTATCGCTAGAATGGGATGAATCTCACCGTTCACAGAATGACATAGTGGTTCTTGATGAGATGAAACCTTTCAAATTGTTGGAACGACTCACCATCATTGGGTATGGCAGTACAAAATTTCCAAACTGGGTTGGAGATGTTTCATACTCTAAAATGGTGTTCATGCGATTAAAAGGTAGCAAATATTGCATATCTTTGCCACCACTTGGACAACTACCCTTGCTTAAAGACCTTTACATTGAAGGAATGAGTGCAATAGAGCGCTTGGGTTGTGAGTTCTATGGGCAGCAGTGTGGTGCCAAACCTTTCCCCTCTCTAGAGAGACTGAGCTTTGAGTTTATGCCAGAATGGAAGGATTGGTCTGCTTTTGAAACAGAGGGAGTTCAGCCTTTCGGTCATCTCAGTGAGCTTTCCATCATAAATTGTCCCAAACTTGTACGAAGATTACCAAATAATCTTCCTTGTCTCAATTCTCTCAAAATTGATGGTTGTCCGCAGTTGTTGATTGATGTTTCGAGCCTCGTTCAACCATCACTTGCGTCATTGTCAATGAATAATGTTATGCTCCCAAGCCTTCCAGCACTCTTAGGGACGAAGAACACGATTGAACTTGGTTCCCTCACCTTGGATATCAGCCATGTTACAGTTCCTGACTCCCTTTGCGATCCAAGCACAATTGATGAAGAGTTACCGGCTACTGAAATGTCTGAGCGTTTGACTTCAATAACTGCTTTGAGCATTTTTCATGTTGAAAAACTGGCGTTCCTACCGACATGGTTTACTCGAGATTTGAAGGGACTCGAGAAATTGGACATTAGTAACTGCGAAGAACTCATAACATTGTGGAAGAATAAGGTGAGAACACAAGTATGTCTCCCTTTCCTCTGCCATTTGCAGATTTCTGATTGTCCCAAACTCGTTTGCTTGTTTGAAGAAGAGCAAGAAAAAGGAGGAGAAGGTTCGAAAGAGCAGCAACATTGCATGACGAGACTCGAGTATTTAACAATTGAAGAGTGTGGAATGCTGAAGAAACTGCCACAAGATCTGCACACATATTCATCCCTTGGGGTGCTTAGAATCTACGATTGTGCAAGCCTCATCTCTTTTCCAATGAAGGGTTTGCCATCTATGCTGAGAGAACTTAGGGTTACAAAGTGTGATGCTTTGCAGTCCCTACCCGACCTGATGACACTCCATAATCTGCAAGAGTTGCGGGTTTCTGAATGTGCATCACTCACATATTTATTGTCAAGTGATGGGCTACCATCCACTCTAAAACAACTTGGGATTGAGTCGTGTGAAAATCTGGAGTCACTTTTTGCAGAGGAAGGGATCAAAATTGATTGTCCATCTCTTGAAACTATTTGTATCAAATATTGTGAAAGTCTCAAATCTTTACCTGAAGCCAATGATCTCAGGAATCTCAGTGAATTGGACATACACGGTTGTTCTAATCTGGAGCCCCTGTCACTCGGTGGTCGTGATGAGATCAACAACATGAACCAACTCAGTTCGCTTCAAAAGCTGTGTTTAATTGGATGCAGAGCAGGAATGGTCTGCTACTTTGTCAAGGAAGGGAGTTTACCCACCAACATCACTTCACTTCGAATCGGGAGTTTGAGAGTGGACGACGTCGGTCAACTTCCAGTTCCGCCTCCATCTCCATTAGAGTGGGGTTTGCACAAACTCTCTTCTCTTACAGCACTCGACCTGAATGGCAGACGTTGGCCGTGGGGAGATACGGTGTCCTTTCCAGAAGAAGGGATGTTCCTGCCCACCTCTCTCATCAATTTGTCCATCTTCGGTTTCCGAAATCTGGAAAGACTCTCTTATGAGGAGTTTCAAAACCTCACCTCTCTTGAAGGACTTTGTATCGTGGATTGCCCTAGGCTCACGTCCTTTCCAAAGGAAGGGTTGCCTCCCTCTCTTTTGCATCTATTGATCTTCAAGTGCCCTGAGCTTGCGACCTTTCCAGAACAAGGATTCCCTCCCTCGCTTTTGTCACTGGAGATCAGGGGATGTAATCCAATACTGAAACAGAAGTGTGAAAAGGGGAAAGAATATTGGCCCATCATCCAATACATTCCTGAAGTAGATTTCCAATAAGCAGCCACCTGCAAGGTACAAACAAACAAACACAAAATCTTTGGTACCGTTTTTATTTATTTATATATTTTTTCATTACCAATACCATTCCAGATTTTTATCACAACTGAGTGTTTACTATCTACTTCCTCTGAATCGTGAGAGAGTTTCAGTTTGGTGTGAATGTTGAAATTATCAATACATTACTGATTACCCACACTGCTCTGCTTTTCAATTCATTATTTGTGTTTTTCTTTCAAATATTTCCTTTTCTCTTAATTTTCCACTATTTTGGATTGAATAATTTGGAGAGAAAAGAAAAGAAATTAAGTAATATGTATTTGTCTTACTTGTTAGATAACTTAAGTGGAGAAAAATTGTGAGAATCCGAATATACAAATAAAATAAATAATTAAATAATAATTGTAACGCCCTCAAAATTAAGCCCACTAAATATAAAACATGACATGCATTGCTAAAAGAAAACATTATACTATTTCATTCATCAGAGTATTACGAAATAAAACATCAAAATAAATGCCTTACGGGCTTACATCTTGCCAAGCCAACACTTGGACACAATTCCATGAATTCTGACTCAAAACAAATAAAACATATAAAGCAAGTCTTCACGTCCAAATTCTCACAAGCTAAGTCTTGGGAGGTAGTGAACCGCCTGAACCTGAAAATGAAGTTCCCATATAGGGTGAGCCACAGCCCAGTAGAGAAATACTAAACCAAGCATAAGAATTAACTAACGTAGTAGCACCCGATACATGGTTAACACAAGGTAATCAATTTACAATTTATTGATACGAACGCCTACGTTGTCTATGACACATGGTCTATGACACCTTTTACTTTCCATTTACACAGACATGGCTCAGAACCTGGCCAAACAATTCAACAAGGGTAACAAATCAGGTTAAACCTTTCTTATAACATAATAAACACACATGCTGGTGTTATAACAATCTCAATCAAATCCACTTCCATACTTCCCTACTGATACACATGGTGGTGATGTATCATATCAACAACCAATAGATAAGCATATGAGCTATATCTCTGCTATAGGCGCGCATATAAGCAGCAACCCTGGGTTCATCCCCTATCTTCCCATAATCATTAACCGGTTTAGAGGTACATCCCCCATCTTCCCCTAAACCGTGGAGTACATCCCCTATCTCCTCCCATACACAAGTAATGCATATAAACATAAAGTCATATACATAATAAATCAATACATAAATTTAATGTATTAATCCAACTTTTATACTCAACAACTTAACCAAATGATTGGTTTCAATTTTGCCTAATCCACATACAATGTCTACAACAATCATGGCTATCCTCCACCGATAGCCCAAAACAATTATTTCTAAACAAGAAATACATATAACAACAAATGTACTTTCAACATTCTCAAGGGTAAGTATTTACACTAACCAAATACATCATTAAACCACTAAATTCCCCAATCTCGTGAATTAAACCCAATATCACCATCTTCCCTTAAATTAATTATATAAATTAATCTATGACAAACCCTAAGGTTTCTCCCAAAACTACCAAACTACCCCCACATACCAAAATACCACCACTTAGGATTAAAACGTATAAATGGAGTAGGAAATCCCTACCTCGAAGAAATAACTCAAAAAGAGGGAAGATGAAGACGATGCCCAAACTTCAAAGTGCTCCAAACCAACAATTGCTCAGATTAAATGAAAGCCCTCACTCTCCTCTATCTTATTTGTGAAGGAACTAGGGTAGAAATCCACTCTAGATAGATCAATCCTAGGAGAGAAGGTGAGTTGGGAGAGAGAGAACTCGTAACCTAGGGTTTCATAAACTGAAAGAGGCTGAAAATATGATCTGAAACACGCTGCTGCGTATTTAAACAAAATAGGCTCGCTCGAGCGAAGACCCGGTCGCTCGAGCGACCAGACACAGAAAATCCTCGCTCGAGCCAAGAAAGGCTCGCTCGAGCGAAGAACAAAACAGTTCGCTCGAGCGAAGATAAGCTCGCTCGAGCTAGCGAACACTGCTCTCAGGTCAAGTACTGGACGCAATCCTCGCGCGAGCCAAGAAATGCTCGCTCGAGCGACGGACCAAAAACAAAAGCCTCGCTCGAGCGAAGAGAAGCTCGCTCGAGCGACCAAGCAGAAAACTGGACATCAACACTTGGTTTCTAAACCCAACCAACCTGTAATCAACCTGCCCAACAAATCCCATAATTCACAACTGAAGAAATAAAGGACAACATCAACAACAATATGGCAACGGAATCCACGGAACATAAGTCCGGATACAATAATCAAATGGGAAAAGACCGGGGTCGCTATAATAATTATTTTACACATCTCAAATATTTTACTTGTAAATCTTAAGGTGCAAATTAAATATTACTGAATAATCATTTAATTAATTTTAAACTATAAATAAATTTTTATGGAAGTTCACAATTTTAAAGACTATCGATAATAATAATAAAATAGTTAGTAAGGGGTCATTTTGAAAATTTAATATAGGAGCATAAAACCTTAATGGTGAGATATCAATTCTTTTCTAAACTACCCTAGCAGCCACCGTGAGATATAGAGAAAAGAGAGAGGAGGGTGTCATTTGTGAAGGAAATTAAAGAAGGAAAGAGGAGTTGTTAAGCATGTATGTTATTTTTGTCACGCCCCAAGCTCCGTGACAACGCCGCACACTCATTTAAGTGAGCATGCAAGGCTAAGAGTCCAACACATAACCAACAATGTAAAATACTCAAATCAAATCCTTAAATATTATAATGCTAAAATCCATAAAAATAGATAATTCTTATCGTATGAAATTGTCCACCAAGTCCACTAATATAATCCACTAACCAACATAATAAACTAAGTACTTAAATCATAGTCCTACTCTCGGCACTCTCCCTAAGTAAAAACCCCGCGCGGCTTTATTCCTCAGAATCTGAAAAAAAATAAATAAGGGTAAGCTAGACAGCCCAGTAAATAACCAACCATCACTGCTAGCTGGATCAAGTATACAAAAAATAAATAAATAAATCGATAACCAATAAATATAATTTTTTCTACAGTTCAATAAATGAACAATTATTTGTAAGATGGTTTCATAGCTAAAAATAAACAATGTACAAAACATTTTAAATGAAAAGACAACAAGATAATTCAAAGTAAATTCGTCGTTCAAATCGATGGTTCAATATTCAGATGGTTCAATGATTTGATTCACAAAACTCAAGTCTTAATGACTACGGTCACTTAGCCCGTGACAAGGCCCAGAACCACACATAGGCCGGTGGTAAAGCCCCAAAAGAAACTAGTTTCTGTGCCAATAAATAACCCCCATTGGCTAGGGTCCAAATCATAGTCAAACTAGAGTGATGTTCAAATATTCAAACAATACACAACTTTAAAATAAAATATTCGATATTTTCAAAATAAACATTTGGTACAATTTTCAGAATAGTTTCACAAAATATTCAAATAACTTTCATAATAATATTCGATGTTGTTTTATACTTGACCCATATTTTATTTTAAGAGAACATGAAGGCTATAAATAAATATTTATAATTTTAATCGATTCAATAGGAATAAAAATGAACCAACAGTGATAGAAAGTTACTTACACCAAACGCTTAGAAATAATATTCCAACACCAACTCCAAACACCCAGCTCCACCACTTCAATCACACAAACCTAATAAACAATACCTCAAATAAATTAATATTTTTACGTGTTACATACACCCACAAAAGCCCCACCATATTAGATTAATGTATTGCTTTAATATCCAAGTAATTGAACCATTCAACCCAACTTTATAGCCAAACACACCCATACCCATGATACAAAACTCCATTGTTTCTATTACCCACCCAAAGTTACACTTACACATTGCTTCTCAAAACCTAAGTAGGCACCTATAGATCTTCCAAATCCCCTTAATGTATTGATTGTTAAATTCCTCAACATAAACTTAATAATTAATAGTAAAGACAGATTTTACCTTAACTAATGAGTGTCCCAAAATCACTAACGTGCTGCCTCCAATCCCTATTGCAGCCTCACTTGAACCTCTCTTTTCTTTTTCTTTTCTTTTCTTTTTTCTTTTACCTTCTTAAACCCTAGCCGCCTATGGAGCAATTTCCAACCTTTGTCTTGTTTGTTTTCCAAGACTTAAAGCCACAACAGGTGGGCTTATTAACCTAATTTCTCAAAGTTACAAAATTACCCATCTAAGTAATAAGAAATATAATGCCATCTCATAACTAATTCTTTGATATTAATAAATGACCCATATAAATTAATTTAATTACTAATCTATCCAATAAAATAATCCTACACACAACTTGGGTTTTACAGTTTTCTTTAATTAAGACCATGGTAATCATTGAGTTGCTGAAGTCATTGTTTTGTGTGGATGATGGACGGTGGTGTAAAGCTGGGGGTTGGTGATGGAAAGTTTTGGGTTGCAATGGTGGACGGAAATTCTTGATCCTAAAATCACAAATTTTAAAAATCAAGAAAACTTATCAAACGGGGATGACTTTCGAATTGAAATTTTTACAGTAGATTAATTATATATTGAATTGCATACCAGAATTTTCTTATAATTTTTGGGAGTCCAAATCCATATAAACTGATGAGTTTAAATCTGTCCAGAAAACTGGTGTAAAACAATAACTTCAAAAGTGTTGTTCTCTTTGGTTATAAATCCAAAAATTATCAAAGTAGTATCATTAGAACCGGTTACAAGTCTGGTTTCTTACATTTTTGGCCTTGCATTGATTGCTCGTATATACTAAGAGAACCATTAATTTCTTGAAAGTGCTATAGAAAACAATTTGTTTAGATATAATTAATTGTAAATAATTATTTTGATAAGCAAATCAAGTGAAACCATTTGGGTTTGAAACTTAGGATATATTAGTTGATATCTGGAGGGTTTTGGAATTTTTCGAACAGTGTGGAGTGGGTTTTTAATTTTCAAAGTTAGCGAATAGATTGGGAAAACTTGTTAAAAACTCTGTTTTATCTTAAAGTCACTTTTAATTAAGTTTCGATTTGAACCCATGCCTTGGTTAATTTTAGACTTTGAAGAACATGAACTTAGGTATTATTTAAGAGTAACGGTGAGTGGGGTTGAGCTGTGTTAGTGCGCTTTAGTGTAGGGTACTTAGTTTATTATTCTCTTTAGTATTTTTAAATTAGTAGTGACGTGTAGTTTTCATACTTGGTTCAGGGCATTAGTTGGACTTTCATACTCGATTCGAGGATAACATTATTCTGTTTTCAGGTGAGTAGCTGCATGCTACATATTTTTATAAATGTTTCCCTATCCTGAACTGTTGGAAAATTAAATTGTTATTGCAAGACTAAAATGTTTTGATAAATTATTATATTATCAGTGGAATTAAATTATTTCTAAAAAATGTGTAAACTTGGCATACTGTAAACTATTTGTTATGGTCTCATGTTTATAATAGTGAACTACCATGTTTTGCGAAACTGAATTGTATTGATTATCGGGATCATCTATATATTTTAGCCTAGGAAAATTATTTCACTGTATGTGGTGACTCTGGCCATGAGGGAACAGATCCGGATTGGGCCGTGATGACTCTAGTACTCAACGATTGTAAGGAAAAGACCTAGGATAGGCTTGGTGACCTTTAATCGGATCGTCTTAGAGAAAAGGCTCGGATTGCTACACCGAAGATGACTCTTAGTTCAATATTGGATCCAACAGGCTTATTGCCTTGAGAACTGTGTGGCTTGTTACTTGTTATTCTTGGTACCCAGAAAATTATTGGTGTTCATGTTGTAATCTGTTTTAAGTAGAAAATGTCATTTATCATGTTCTTGAGAGACATGAGTATTTTAACTGTTGAACTGTGGAACCTTCTTTTTGAATAGATTATCTTTATTAAAATTGTATGCCAATCTAGTTTCTGTGATATATATCTTATTTTGGAATTGAACCCTATTTTCAAAACTATATTTACTATCCCTGTTGCTACTCACTGAGGTATCGGCTGACTTAGTTGTTTGTCACTTCCAGGTGTTAGAAGGACTTAGAGTGGACTTATGGTGTAGCGAGGACTCAATTGCATGGACCTCTAGGACATTCATTTACTTTGTTAGATTGTTATGTCAAGTTTGTGCATATTCCTTTTTATTTTTATTGAGGTTCATTTAGGATTATTTTGATATGTGGGCTATTTATATCCCATAAGTTTGGATGGTATTGATTACAGTTTGTTTTGCCGTTTATACTTGTGGCATGTCACTGGATTGAGTTTGATTATTTATTTCTGGACTTTTGTATAGTTGTTCAATGTGATTATGGATTCGTGGTTAAGCTTACGTGTGCCTTGGGCTAAGGCCTTATGGGCTACGGCCGGTCATACCCGGGTTTGGGGTGTGACAAAAATGGAGAGAAACCCATTTCTCTTATAACTCCCATTTGCAATCTTCCCAAAAGTTGAGAGATTGAAAGAGAAAAGAAACCAATAGATTATTATATTTTCATAATACCAATTTTATCCCTGTAAAAATAAAAGAAATAACATGATTGACACCGATGTCCTCAAGGGTTTTTCATATCCAGCACAACGTTTTTGACTCTCCACTTCTCGAGCTCTCTCTCCGCTTTCTTTTGGCTCTTCTTTGCCGTGCAGGTAATTATCCTTCCTATTTTCTTTCTTTGATTCTGTTCTGTATATATGTAATATATATATATATATGTACACACACTATTACGCATAAGAAAAGCTATTCTCAATAATATATATACTATTACACATAATATATATACTATTCCGCATAGGAACAAAATATATATATTCTGTGATGTACAAGAAAGAAAAGCTAGCCGTAATTTTGTTGTTTAGACTCTATATGTGTATATGTATATATATTATTGAAAACTTCAAAATTATATATGTATTCTGTTATGTATATAAATATTCTGTTATATATGTATTCTATTATGTATATATATACTATTTATCATACAAAATTATATATGTATTCCTTTTTTGTGCTCTCAAATTACTGGTTGCATTTTTCTTGTACCTTTCACAAATTTCCTTCATCTCTTTGCATTTTGCGTGTCGTGGCCCCTATTCAATCTATAAGTCTTCTATCATGCACTTGCATAAATTCTGTAGGAAATCAAGAACGTAGTGACAAAGCCACAACAACTGTTGTGTTGGCTTTAATAATAGAATAGATATATGGGTTGATTGGTTTGTTTATCATGTGAATATAGTGTGAAATAAAAAAATAAAAAATCGATTGATGTTTTGATGTTTAGTATACTAATTTATTTTAATTAAAATTAAAAACAAACAATTATAACTCACTGAGCACTTGATAAATTGGTTAATTGTTTATTCATATTGATTAATGTTTCGATGTGTAGTATACTGATTTATTTTAATAAGAAATATAGGATAAATGGATCAACAAGACAAAGAGCTAATAAAGGACTTGATTATGTGGGATAGAAGGCAAAAGTTAGCTGTTGTTCAAGTTGTTTGCCATGTGGTGTATTGGTATATGCAGAGAAAATATCACCTTAGGAAGTACATGGACCATCCCATTAATTACTTGAAGAGAGAAAAAGTGAGGAATGAACTAATGACACAACTTAAATGTATTAAGAATTGTCGTAATATACCCGGTATGGGGCCGGAAGCATTTCAAGATTTGTGTCATATACTTGAAAGAGATGGTGGTCTGAAACCTACAAAACGTGCAACAATTGAGGAACAAGTTGCAAAGTGTCTTTACATTTTGTCACACAGCGTGACGAATAGAAATGTTTCGTTTCTCTTTTGTCGCTCCGGTGAGACTGTAAGTCGGCATTTTCATAGTTTTTTGAGAGCTCTTATATCATTGGAAGATCAATTTCTTTGCCCACCTACTGGATCAGAAGTCCCTCCAAAAATACTCAATAATAATAGGTTCCATCCATATTTTAAGGTAAAAATTCCATATTACATTTCACTTTAAATTTTTAGTTTTATTTCTACATAAAACTGCCACATGATACATTTATGTTAAAATTTTATTGGAGCACTTGATGGAACACATGTTTGTGTTAAAGTATCTAGCAAGGATGCGCCGAGATATCGTAGTAGAAAAGGTTACCCTACACAAAATGTATAGGCTGCAAGTTCGTTTGACTTAAAATTCACTTATGTCTTACCTGGATGGGAGGGGACTGCATGTAACTCAAGGATCATAAAAAATGCACTCACTAGAGAAGATAAACTGAAAATACCTAACGATAATTCATGCTTGATATGAAACTTTTGTTAAATTATATAGATTTAGGGTTTAATATAGTGATGTGTTTTGTTTTAAATAGGCAAATTTTATCTTGTTGATGCGGGGTATATGTTAAGGAGTGCCCTTATCCCTCCTTACAAAGGTGTGCGTTATCACTTGAAAGAGTATTCCAACCATCCACCGGAAAATACTCGAGAGTTGTTTAACCACCGACATGCTTCTTTACACAATGCCATTGAGAGAGCTTTTGGTGTGCTAAAGAAACGATTTCCCATCATAGCAAGCACAACTGAGCCTACTTACTCGGTTAACACACAATCGGATATCGTAATAGCATGTTGCATCTTACATAACTTTTTTATTAGGTGTGGATCCAAATGAAAAACTTATTTCTGAAGTAGACAAAGAGCTTGAAAATCAATGTCAAACTCAAGAAACGACTCGTGCACCAAGGGATACCGATGAGGATGCAAAACAAGGGGAACTCATTAGAAATGTGACAGCAGCTACAATGTGGTCTGATTATGTTGCTAATCAAGAGTGATATTTTAGTTTTTACATGTTTGCTAGCCATCTTGATTTTATGTGATAAGTACTTGAACATCGGATCGAATGTATCCATAACTTTATTGTTGTGATGACATTATTGTGGTTTATGATGTTACTTTGAATTTATTTTGTTGAAGATTCGAATGTATCCATAACTTTGCTATTGTGATGACATTATTGTGGTTTATGATGTTACTTTGAATTTATTTTGATGTCAAATTTTATAAATGGGTAAAAAAACACAGAAGTCCGAAGATTCTAAGAGAGAAAAACTTTCATGGACAAATCAAATGGATGATGCATTGTATCACTAACATGTTGAAGGAAATAGTGTCAATGGAACTTTCACTACTTCAGCATATGATAAAATAGTAAAGGAATTACATGAGATATACAACTTGGACTTAGATAAGGCCAAAGTCAAGAATAGGCTAAAAACTATGAAACAGCATGTTGCTGAGTGCTATGATTTATTCAAACATACTAGTGGTTTTTCTTGGAGCCCGGTTACAAGGATGTTCACTGCTGAACTGAAGTTTGGGAGGCATTGATTGAGGTACTTCAATTAATTTTAGTTTATGTTGATTTTTTAAAAAAGAATAAAAACACATAACTTATATTTAACTATAACTTTTCTATTTTTATTTTTATTTTTATTTTATTTTATTTATTTTTTTTGGTAAAAGGTGAAACCATATGTTGAGAAATGGAAATGTACACCCATTGGCAACTATGAAAAGCTGGCTGAGATCTATGGAAAGGATAGGGAAACTGGTGTAGGTGCTGAAATTGCTAAGGAAAAAGTACGACTATGGGCCAACTCATCAAATAATGATCATGTAGATAGAATTGAAGTCATTGATGAACTGGTGCACCAAAATGAAGCAAACTTGGAAAGTTTTAGTATTGTGGATGAAGATGTTGTACTGTCTCCTGAAAGTGGAACATCTTCGAAGGCAAAGAAAAGAAGGCTCTGAAATGATGGTGAGAGGGACGTTGACATACTGAAGACAGCATTGCAGGATATCGCATCAGCTATAAGAGAGGGAAATGCTTTAATGGAGAAATCCCAAGGATGTTTTCCAAGAGGAGCGTTGCATAAAGCATTAGAGGAAATTGGAATTGTGCCACACTTATTACTGAGGCATACCTTTTTCTTACCAAGATATCTGAGAGGATGATGCAATTCTTTGGTTGCCCAGTGGAGTATCGCAAGAAAACTTTAGAGAGCATGATGTATGACCCTGAGAATCATTAGTAACTCTTCTATAGATAAGATTGTACTTTCTTTGAAGGGGACACTAGAGATGTCTATCGTATTTTATACTTGACTCCGTTTAGGATGTGGTGTCTTTTGTGAATAACTTTGAACTTATTTTGGATCTTTTTTGGATGGTTTTAACTCTTTTTGGATCGTTTGTGGATGATGAATTCCTTGCTTGATTGGTCTCAGGATGCTGTGGACTTTTTATTCCCCCACAAATGTATTGAGTCACTTTGCACTAGAGATCTTCACAAAGCCAACCTGTAATAACAAAAAAATACTGGTCATGCATTTGTTGGATTTTTTTGTCATGGTATTATAGAAGTTTTGAATCATTAGGGTCATGCACCTATGAAAAAATATTAGTCATGACAAGTGAACTTTGAAATTTTTGTAATATATTTGGTGAAAAATAAAGAGCAATGATTAGACTGTTTCATATTAGATTAAACTTTTAACTAAAAAAATTCTCAAAATTGAATGAAAAAAAAGAAAAAAGACAAAAGTGAGGATTGAAGATGCACTTATATAGTGAGAAAATATAAAAAGGTTATTTTGGTAATATAACATAAAACAGTTTCTTTTCTTTTCTCTTATGAAATCTAACCAAACAAGAAGGAGAGAAATCATAATCTTTTCTTTTCTTTTGTTTCTTACTTATTCAAACAAGAAGGAGAGAAATCACAAGCTTTTCTTTTCTTTTATTTCTTACTTATCCAAACAAGAATGAGAGAAATCACAGTCACAATCATTTCTTTTCTTTTCTCTTATAACTTAAGTAATTATTTCTTTTCTTTTCTCTCTTAGATTCCCAAATATAGTGTGATGTTTGGGTGTCATTAATTGAGAAATTATTGTGTGTGTGTGTGTGTGTTTGTGTGAATATTTCTACATTTGGTATGATAGATGTAATCTAATGGTTGGAATGTGTAACTTGCTGGATGTGTAGCAGAAGGGGAAAATTTGACTAAGTGGCGGGTCAGGTCGGTTTATTAGGCGGGTTGGCATTTTCTAACCGCCATCCACACTGACCCGTCACTCTTGGAACTTCCATTCGTCCAATCCGCCCATCAAAGTTGAAAAAATACGCAATTCAATGTGGTTCAGTGCGATTCGGTGTGGTTCTAGCGGTTTTGACAATATTATGCACAATTCTAATTTAGAGTGCTCCAGTGAACAAGAAAAAGGACAGAAACAGCAAAAGAAAAAGCGAGTCATCTCTACTGTAGCAACTCAAACTCCCTCTTATATTATATTATATATATTAGTAGTATAGATATATATCTATTATTATTATCTACTACTATTATAAAATGTATGAATAGCCTGTTATATTTTTTTATTTTTTTAAAAATTTTAATTTTATCCTTTCAGATCTACTCTATTTTTTAAAAGTCATGAAGAGCCCTATATAAATTAATTATCTCTTTATTTTTAAAAAAATTTCAGCCTTATAAAAAAAGAAAATTTGATAGTGATTTTCTCTATATATATATATACTTAGAGAAAATTAGTTTCAAAAATCCTATATAAATATAAACAAACTGTCTACCTTCTTATCAAAACAAAAAAAAAAAAAAGCCGCCTCCCTATTTTTTACATTGATGATGATTAAAGAACAAAAAACAATTATTCTTTCTTATTTCATGTATCTATTTTTATACTAATATACATAATATGTACAATTGTCCATAATGGATCAAATCATTGTGAATAATTTTGGTTGAATCTTAAAGTTATATGCATTCGTTTAAATCTAAGCAAAGGAAAACACATGCGTTTTTAAAATAGAGATTTGTGCTC
This sequence comes from Camellia japonica, assembly GCA_030407325.1. Taxonomy (NCBI): domain Eukaryota; kingdom Viridiplantae; phylum Streptophyta; class Magnoliopsida; order Ericales; family Theaceae; genus Camellia; species Camellia japonica. Next base: position 10,628 of record JAPPVO010006731.1, on the reverse strand, counting down.
ATTTCAAAAATTCATGGGATATTTTTATACACTTTCTTTTTGTTTAAAAATTGTAATATTTTACATGGTACTCTAATAACCAAGGTATGATGTCAAAATTCTAAATAAGAACCACTTTCGTTGGTTTTATTTTTTAAATCTATTTTTCAAATTTTAGTTTTCATATTTTTCTCAGTTTTTGTGATTAAAGGTATTGAATTTCTTCATAGTTTATATTTAAATTATACTTTTACATGAAAATCTAATATCTAATAATCTAAATAGAATTAAAAAGTAGAATATTGGTAAAAAAATTATAAATTCAAACATGTACTGATTTTTTATTATTATATTTTTTTGTTATTATTATTATTTAATATTAATAATTGTTTTCCAAAAAGAATACACAACAAAATATTTCCTAAGTTTATTTAGATTAAGTGAATCTAAATCAAAAAGTAAAATTAAAAAAAAAAAGTATTAAATTAAGTGAATCTAAAAAGAAAATAAAAGGGTTATTACAAAAAAAAAAAAAAAAACAGTGTCGATGACAAAAAACATGAAAACCAAAAAATTCAACGAAGAAAAGTTTGAAAAAACAAACTGTTAGAAATGGGCGCCCATGTGGCATGACCATTTAACATTTTGAACCTGATCCAAATGGGTTTTTGAATTTGAATTCAAACCTATTTGGATAACTACTCTGGATATATATCTATCATATCCTAATATGGATAGATGATATAGATATATGATATTATCTCTAGTAACTTATATGGATAAAGGAGATAATTAGATTATATATCTTATATATGGGATATGGGTGATGGAGAGAAAAACAACGTATCATCCCTGTTTTTTCCCATATACAGTTTCTCCCATATACTGACTCTCTCCCATAAACAACAATCAATAAGCTATTTGCACTGTGATTTATGTGGGTGATATTCACCATTGTAATATCACCCCACTGTTGGGTTGATTGACCAGATTCAGGAAGCACTGATTTACCCACGAGATCCATCAGAGATCAGAATATTTCAGAAAGGTATGACCTTAAATATTTTTATTCCGCTGCGTCATACTTTGTTTACATTGGTATCAGAGCCACTAATGGATATTTTCGTGTTTCCATTAATCACGTGTATATTTTTATAGAAATATATATACATGATATATGTATGAATATTAATGGAGGAGGAAGATGAAGTGCACGGTTTTTTTCGCATTTTAACTCCATTAGATTGAGAGAGTGATACACCTCATTTTTATGTTCTTTAAATGTCATTTTTAATGCCATAAATGTTTTTATTGTGAAAAATGGAGTCCGACAGTACAAAAATCGGACCAGAAAACACCCGGGAAGGCGGCGCGTGTGATTCACGCGCTATATGACGCCGCCCAGCAGCGCCATGCGCCACCACGCACCCTCACACGCTGCCACGCGCTTCCCACGCGCCACCACGCGCGAGCCGTCCCCTCCTTCCACGCGCGCGCGTTAGCCGCGCCGCGCCGCGTTGAGCCGCCTCGCGCTGAGCTGCGCTGCGATGAGCGTCGAGCCGAGCCGAGCCGTTTTTCCGCGCTGGCTTGGCTCTAAGGCTCTGTTTGTTTTTTTTAATTCTGAATTGCGTTAATTGGCCATAATTTATTCGTTATAGCTTTGTTTTAAGCATGGTTGGTACCATCAGACTCAGAATTAATTTTGTATCTTCTGTAAAATTTTGAAAATTTTACGAAAATAAAAAATATTTTTTATGTGTTAATAATTCATTTTTTATGCTTTAAAATGATTCTGGTATTGCATAAATAATTTTCTGGGGTTGAATTTTTTATTGTGGACTTCTGAAATGTTTTACTATCTACTGGTAATATTGTCTCAGTTTATCAGTTTCTGGATTTTTTTTATTTCTAATTTTATGTGTGTTTATTAGTTATTTAAAATTCCAGAAAATTTTAGAAAATTCCAAAAAATTTCAAAATGATGTACACTTTAATTATGGCATAATCTGAATATTGAATACAACATATTTTTTGGATTTTTAATATGTTGAAATTAGAGGAGCATGATTATTTATTTATTTATTTATTTATTTATTAGAATTCCATTATTAAATGAATATAGCATGAGTTATTTGTAAATTTACATTAAGATGCTATTGTATGGAATTTATCATGCTTTGTATATGCATAGTCAGTGGGAGGTTATTCGGTTGAGAGAAATCTTTGTAGATTAACTCCGAAAACCAATATTTTGCGCATAAATTAAATTAAATTTTGGATAATTGTCACCTGTGGCGCAAGAGATGATTACGAGCATAACGGATTTTCGATCTTGCGACTTGTGTAATATTGTCACTATTTAATTTAGATTTTTGCGGCAAAATTATATTATGCTAATCAAATTAATCCTAATGCGAATTTCTCTCTAAATTAATTCAGCTTATGGAAGTTAATTTGGTTGACCTAGACTTAGTAGAGATGTTCAAATATGAACAAACTAATCCCATTCTTTAGATGAGCAAAAGTCTTGGAGACTTTAGGTCAAACCTTAATTGGCCAAAGTAAGGAAACATGACTCAAAGTCGCCGTGGTTTTTGCCTTGTTTGGCACAATAAAACTAATGTGTGCGCTATGGTTAGCAGCATGCTACGTAGTTTTGGTTGGCGAGTTTTGGAGTTATGAAATTAGTAAGCCCTCAATAGATCTGTATATGATCTTGACTATTGAGCTGCGCGGATTGACTTTATAATTTAACTTGTAAATAATGTTACATCATTGGATGAAGTAACATTCAAGAGTCACGTCATTCAAGAAATGCGAGCTTAAATAAATTAGTCATTAAGTGTAAGATGAGTAGCCAATATGAGCAGTGTTTTGCTCTCTACCCAATTATTGGGAGTGGATGGAGAAAAAAATTTCATGCACTATTATAGTGTGCATTGAAATATCACATGAAGTTAAAAGATTAGCGCTTAGAAGCTGCAAAATCTATTAACACTAAGTGAAAAGATTAGCGCTTAGAAGCTGCAAAATCTTTAATACTAAGTGAAAAGATTAGCGCTTAGAAGCTGCAAAATCTATTAACACTAAGTGAAAAGATTAGCGCTTAGTGGCTGCAAAATCTATGAGCATTGCCAACTTGTCTAAGTCAGGACACTTACTGTTCTCACACTTAGGTGTGAGACATGAGGAGGGGCTTCTTTGTATGATTCCTTAGCTAGGCTAACGTTTTTGAATAACATTTACCACTAAGCGCAAACGTTGCAGCATAGTAATGAAAAGGTCAAGGCCGACAAGGTTGTTATGACTCTAAGAATTTGACGCATCGCTTGTGAGAGCATTGTGTTGAATTAGACTCTTTAGCCTAATTCCCGCTTAAGTTACTTCAAGAGCTGTCAAAGATTGATAGCTTATTCTCTCCTTCTTGTGGATAGTAGAATTAATTGCAAGTAACTATGAAGCGAGAAATAGATATGGCAAGAGGAGTATCGTCATTTTTCAACTAGATGCATTAAAGTGTATGGAGAATAAAATTGACTTGAAGGTGCAGGGGATTAGCACTTACTAGTTAAATTTGCGATTTAGGCGCACTTGAAATCTCCATGACATCCTTTTATGATCTAGTAAATATGAGTTAGTTGTGAGTCATTACCTAGTTGGGCCTAAACCTTTAAAACTTGTCTTCGAGAACTCACACATAAATGATTGGAATTAGTTTATGACATTGATCATGAACCGGTGGCTTATTATACTTAATCACATTAATGAGATGATGACACGATGGTTTGAGTAGGCCTTCTCGGGCCCACTCGCTTATGACATCCTGTTCTCATGTGAATGTGTAACTTTGTTCGCAATGGTTGCACACAAGTAAGTAAGAAAGCAGTAGAAGGTCATTTGTATTGGCGCATTTAGTCCACTATGATATTTGTGACTAGATATGTGTAAGGGTATGATAGCTAAGCCTCAATCTCGACACATTTATAGATTACGATACGCATCTGAGTCAAGACTATTTGATCTCTCATAAGTCAAAAGTTGTGAGATAATTTTTGACATTGCACATATGAGGTTGAGATCAATCAGAAAATAGCTTTCGAGCTTGTAGTTTTGACCAAGGTGGCGAGTATCTATTTGAGTTATTTTAGAAAACTCTGTGAAGAGAAATGGATGCTTAGAAAATTGATTATTCCTAATACTCAACAACACAATGGTGTAGTAGAGATAAGGAATTAAATATTGTTAATGTTACGTGGATAATGGCGCAAAATGTTTCCCAATTAGGAATTGCACTAGTTTGCTGCCTATATCCCTAACTAAATGCCCTCCATATCAGTTTTTACACTCCATTTGAGTAATGGATTAGCGGAGAGCCATCTATGGGCGATCTGTAACCGTTAAGCAGCTTATCTTTATTTTACTTCTCATAAGATTACGAAGTTAAGACCTAGGTTCCATAGCGCATTATTGTATGCTGTCTTGTGAACACATAGGGTCACGTGGTGCATTATTGTATGCTGTCATGTGCACCCTCCGGGTCATGTGCATAGGTAAGCAGCTTTGTGGGAGTATAACTAAGTCACATAAAGTTTTCTTAGTAAAGGTGACGTGAATAGAGTTTTGAAACTCTATAAGATAGAGAATTCTAAGCATAGCGCTTTATGTAGCCTAGTTGAGAATGGAAAGAAATTTCCAATATCCTAGGGGCAGTGGGAGTGATATGCCTACTAATGGATTAATCCATTAGAGGAGAATACTCTACATTCTTAATTGCGTGGTAGCGAATGTGAAAATTTTCCATGTCATCACTGGGTGATTGAGAGGAAAACATTCATGATTGCTTCGCAAGATGATAAAGAGCCTAGGATAATGCCAAAGGCTCTAGTCTCCTGTTTTTAGAAAGTGGATTAATGTTGCGCAGTTTAAGACAAAGTCTTTAAGGATTAACCATTTCTATAATTTGGTTGACTTTCCATTATGACGCGAAACTGTTCTAAAGTTATGCGTAATTTGGATAGTCATTGTTGAGGCATAAGGCTCGCTAGACACTGAAAAGTCGCACCATTGAGGAAAGTGTAGACCATGAGAAGACTTCCTCTTGGGGAGTGAGGTTATTTTGACTTCCTCCTAGGGAGTGAGGTTATTTTGACTTAGGCTATGATTGACATAAGTTCGGAACATTAATTTGTGGACATTGTGACCCAACTTCTTGTTGGAGAATTGGATAAGTAGATCCGTAGGGATTTACCTTCTGTTTTTATGGTGAAAAGTTAGGAGCGCAAAAAGGTTGCTAGTTCTAATAAATCTTTTACAGCCTAAAACAGTTATCCAAATAGTGGTTCTTAGATTTCGTCAAGCCATGATAGGCAAACGATAATCGATGAAGACCACTGAGGCATGATCAATGGTCCAAAAGAAGTTTTTCCTTACTTAGTCATTATAAGCCAGGAATTTATAGGGTTGTCGCCACCTAGGATGGGCAGTCCTCTATTTTAGATATGATGGACATGGGTGATGTAATTTATATGCTCGGATATACGATCCTTAGGGATTGTTTTGGGAGAATTCATGTTTTGTCTTCGATGACTTACATAAGAAATATCCTAAAACGATTCTAGATGCAAAATCGCAAACCCAATGACTTACCTATCGGTAAAAGCTAGAGCCTTAGCTATTGAGTGAATCCTCGGATTGTCTTTAAGATAAACAAATGACCTATATTCCTTGATCTTTTCTTTGTTGTGGGAGCCTAAAGTACGCTATGTGGGCGTATTCAGCACAATAAGTGTTATCTTTGGTAAATGGTCAATTGAATTGTTTAGACATTGACCTTGCTAGTTAGATTGTGGATAGAATGCTTTACTAGTAGTATATTAATTTGCTCCTTGTAAGATTCTATGCGCTATTTGGGCGCATCTGCGCTAGTTGGGCGCATCAAGAATGAACGCAAATTGGTCACCAAAATATCTTTAGAGAGGATATTGCGCAAGAGGTAGTGATCTTAAATCACTTCATGTGAGGCACACATGGAGGATTCCATTGTATATGCTTATCGCAAGAGGTGCTGATGAGGCTTATGTTTGGAATCTAGAATTGTGATTTTAAATCACTTCATGTGAGGCGCACATGGAGGATTCCATTGTATATGCTTATCGCAAGAGGTGCTGATGAGGCTTATGTTTGGAATCTAGAATTGTGATTTTGAATCACTTCATGTGAGGCGCACATGGTGGATTCCGTTGTATATACTTATCGCAAGAGGTGCTGATAAGGCTTATGTTTGGAATCTAGAATTGCGCAAGCTGTGGTCAATTTTTTTAAAAAACCGATCACTTATTTTGAGATGATGGGATGTTGACACTATTATGATTTGTGTCATAATGATTAGCAGATGATGATGTTAGCAGGCAAGATTGGCTCACTCACACGAGCAATCGCCCTTGGCGCTTGGGAGCGAGCAAGGATGAGACTAGTGGTTTATTTTTGTTTGGAACCAAGAGAGACTGAAATTATCCACTACGCATGTCGCCTTGGTTACAACCAAGATGAGGTCGTGTTAAGGACCAAACATGGATGTTAGTACCCACTTTCCATGTTTGCCTGTTATGATTAGCCAGATGCGAGATCTCATTTGGCGCTTAGAAGGCGAGCAAATAGAGAATTCGGGTTAGGCGCTAGAAAGCGACTAGACTAATATCTGTACGTGTATCGAGTATGACGTCACTCTTTTGGAAGAGTTACTCCACCGTAGCATGTATTCATACTACATGTGCTTGGCGACCAAGTAATGAGGTGAGAGAATGGATCCCTGTTTCCTCACCGTGTGAGTCTTACGTGTCATTATTGATATGACTTTCATTTATGTACCCTTTTGTGACTTTTGACTATGTTATAAGGTAAGGGGTTGATGTTCTGCTACTTTGGTATGTTGCCTGCGGTTATGTATGATTCGGCCTTAAGGGACATCACTGGGAAAGCGGTCAATCCTAAACTAAATGGCATGAGTGCAAAGGGAAGATCATCTAGTATTACACCACCACTGTTGTATATTCATTTCCAGCAACTCACATCGCTCTGTATGAGAGGCGAATTGAGTGTGAATATATTGCAAGAATTGAGAGGGTCAAACATGCTCTTTTTGAGGGATTAGAGATGTTTTTTGGACCGGTGTAATTAGATGGGTCTGGGGTATATGAGACACTATTTTTGTTCCTTTTGGGTTGATGTCTCTATGCTGGCTCATTTTGAGTTTCTAGTATAGAGCTCCCACATGCAGGTGTTCTCAGCGGTCGCACGGTGCATTGGCTAGTATGAGATTGTTCTTTTTGGGGAGATTGAGATAGAGATGTGGCAGTGTCATGCCAACTCATGTGCGAGTGGGAGATGTTAGAAATGGGCGCCCATGTGGCATGACCATTTAACATTTTGAACCTGATCCAAATGGGTTTTTGAATTTGAATTCAAACCTATTTGGATAACTACTCTGGATATATATCTATCATATCCTAATATGGATAGATGATATAGATATATGATATTATCTCTAGTAACTTATATGGATAAAGGAGATAATTAGATTATATATCTTATATATGGGATATGGGTGATGGAGAGAAAAACAACGTATCATCCCTGTTTTTTCCCATATACAGTTTCTCCCATATACTGACTCTCTCCCATAAACAACAATCAATAAGCTATTTGCACTGTGATTTGTGTGGGTGATATTCACCATTGTAATATCACCCCACTGTTGGGTTGATTGACCAGATTCAGGAAGCACTGATTTACCCACGAGATCCATCAGAGATCAGAATATTTCAGAAAGGTATGACCTTAAATATTTTTATTCCGCTGCGTCATACTTTGTTTACACAAACGAAACCAAATACTATAAACTTCATTTTTTTTAAAAAATTTCTTCACTAATCTCTAATTTTACATAAATTATTCACAAATTCTTTTCAATTTTTATGTGAATTTAACAATCTAATTAAAAAATGATGTGTACATACAAAAATATAACACTAAACATCTATATTATGACTAACTATTTAATTATGAATAATTAATTTCTCATTGTTACCTGTATTATATTGTTGCAGAAGATTTCACATGTTATTTTTGTGATATCTTATATATGTCAACGCCTATATATATAAATATATAAATGTAAATTTATATATTTTACTGTATTCATACATAGTCAATTCGTAATGTTGTATTACCATCGGATACTTTGGGTATGTTTGGTTTGTGTTTGAGAGATGTGTTTTAGAGATAAAAAGTACGAAAACATGTTTGGTTTGGTTTTTTGGAAAATTTGTTTTGGAAAATTGTTTTGAGAGAGAGTTTTGGAAAAAGTGATTGATTTGATGTGTGTGTGAGAGAGATTTGTTTGGAAAACTTGTTTGGTTTGTGTGTGTTGGGAAATTTTTTTGGGAAAATTTGTTTGGTAGAGAAAATTTCTGAAATTTGTTTGTAGAGAAAATTTCTGAAATTTTTTTCAGAAACACAAACCAAACCTACCCTTTAATTTTCTAACATGTATCGCTTTAGTAATATAGTTATATTTGTCTTAAAAAAACTATGGAATTGCCTATTGTTCTCCTATCCACAACAAACACTTTCAATAATAAATCAAGACTTTGCAAAACACCTACGTCACGATAATAATTATACTTTTTAATTATTTTTTTTTCACGAAAATTGTATAACAATTGTATACTAATGACTAATGTTATATTTTTCATAATGCAAGATATTTGTACCGCAGGAAATGAAACTCAACAACTCTTGATGTAGAAAAATATATTACTTATTGATATTAATGCATTCTTACAATAATAGCATACAAATAATATGCAATAGTGAATTCAATGAATTTGTATTAAGAGGTGAACTATTGATCAAAATTGTGTAATTGTGCAATTAATTTCATATCTTCAATTGTATTACGGGTATGGACTATGGAAAATTGAAGTGGAAAGTTGATAGAAAAATATTTGTGTAATACTATATATTTAAAGGACCTGTTTATTTTTATTGTTTAACATAAGATTGTGATCTCAACAATCTAGCTATAAATTAATATTTACGTTTATAAAATTTCTCATCTATCATTTAAATTTTTTAGCGAAGTATGTATTCATTTCTTGCTTAGCAGTATTTTAGATATAAATCAATTTATCCATACAAGTCTCCATATCACATACCAATTTAAGGGACATGCATAATTACAATATTAACATTTGATGAAAAATCGCGTGCCATGTGCAACGCACGTGCCTGACCACTAGTTATTTTAAAAGTGTGAGCACTCTCTCTACAACGGCTTGCACTAGACTCGACATTTTCATGTTCTCAGATTTGGGATCCGATACTCTTTATTGTTGTCTATATCCCTTATCTTATTGTTGTTAAATTTGGTTGTTTGGAGTTGTTGGTTATGTTGTGAACGGGTTGGTAGTTCGTTTTTTAAAAGAATTCATGTTTATTTTCTTCAGGTTCACTCGAGCGGTTTTTCTTGGGCTCGAGCGATCTTTGGGTTCTCTTAGTATTTTTTTTGGTCTACAAAGCTTCTAGGAGTAGGGTGATCTTCGCTCAACCGGTGCTTTCTTCGCTCTTTATTATTGATTGATGATATCACATGTTAATGATGATGTGGTATTACCATTATATTGAATTTTTACTCAAATTTTGTATAAAAAAATTACTTTATCATTATATAATTTATTTTAAGACTTATATCCATAACTTTGTTTGTATTGTCCATGATACATTAGTTACAAATAACATTATTTTTTTGATCTTTCTCGAAATCAATTGCCAAAATTTACATGAAATATTTTTGTAAAATTTTTTAATATTATAATTAATAAGTACCCCCTTTGATTTAATTTTTTGGCCCCGCCATTGCATGGTAGTGCTAGGTAGGGTAAGGCTAGGGTTAGAGGTTAGGGATAAGGATAAAATTAGTATTTTATATTAGGATAAATTTATAATAAAAATATATTAAGGAAGATTGAGATCTTTAGATAAGGGTAAATTACAAATAAACCCCCTGAGATTTGTTTAAAGTACAGATTGTCCCTTGTGATTTGAAAAATTACAAATACCCCATTGTCGAAATTGTTTATTTAACAAAACTAACTAAAAAAATGACATTCATAATTGTTCTCCTATACAATAATAAAATTACTTAAATTATTAATTGAAATATATTTCTAATATCATTAAAAACTGTTAGTTGACTTGATAATTTATTAATAAAATGAGCGATTGGTTATGAAATTAGAAACCTCAGGGGGTGGAATGTAATTTTCAGAACCACAGGGAGTGATTCGTATTTTAATCAAATCTCAGGAGGTGTAATTGTTATTTATCCCTTGGATAAAAGGTGAGGACAATTAACTATGGGTGATTTTACTTACACCACTATTTAACCTCTTTACACCATCCATCTCATTATACCACTAAAAAAATGTAATTCTCATTACACCCCCAATATATTACCAAAACTAACCCTAAATTAACTATTTCAACTCTTTACACCACTAATTTTAGTAACACGATGCTAAATAATATACATTATTCTGGTGTCATGCTGCTGGAAAAAATAAAACTCCTTAGCATTTTGTTACTATACA